>ML786141.1:241959-324599 GCA_009831015.1 Picea engelmannii
ACTTGATCTAAAAATGAAGAAGACTTGAAAAACTTGAAAATTATTGCAAGTGAATGTTATGTGTTTAAAGAAAATGGATCAGTTTGCAACACATAGATTAAAGGATTACTTATGAAAATTACACATAGACAACAACATAATCATTGAACATAAACACATAAGCACAACAATTGATAAAGGAGTTCACCCCTCTCTTAGGCTACATCTCCTGGTCCAGCTTCCAATGGATCATTATTATTAATTGCTCAAAAAGTTCTCAAAATCATGTCTTACAATGATCAAACTGACAAAATGACTACTCCAATGTCTTCAGAGCGTCCAAAAACCCATGTATGGGCTCTTTCGGCACCTCAATCGGTCGAAAAATGAAGAAGTTAGGCCTCCTGGAAGTCTCCCTCTTCAAGCTTGCTGTCTCTGCATCTACAAATTGAACCCTTCCTCATTGAACCTGGCTCACACGCAATTTAAAGCGTGAAAACCCAGAACTGGGCGCAACCACGCCAATGGTGCAAACCATAGAACGGTTAAGGGCACGCCAGCCCCTAACCGCCTAGGCACCTGGGCATATGGCTCATAGGATCGCGCGCATGGCAAAAATATGGTTAATATGGTTACAACGATGTAACTCACCCCACGCTATGGCTTAGAGTCACATGGCACAAAGTATATGACCAAGGGTTATATT
Source organism: Picea engelmannii (assembly GCA_009831015.1). Classification (NCBI taxonomy): domain Eukaryota; kingdom Viridiplantae; phylum Streptophyta; class Pinopsida; order Pinales; family Pinaceae; genus Picea; species Picea engelmannii. The sequence continues at coordinate 242,645 of ML786141.1, forward strand.
AAAACCCCGTGCACCAACCATTATAACCGCGCGCATATATATAATATGGTCACATGTTATGTAATAGAACCACGGGTCGGGGCTAAGCCCCGACCCGACCCCCCGTCGCATATTACATAGTTTTGATTTTAAATATAATCAAACATGTATATATTACAATGTAAAATTGGTGGCATATTGGTTAGCGGAGGTTTTTGAAAGCTTTACATAGTGGGGGAGGTCCGGGGGTCGAACCCCGCGGACTCCCATAATTTTACATACATCCAATAACCCAATCAACGAGTGACACGTGGGCGCCACGTGTCACTTCCTAATTCGATAATAGTCAACCAACCATTGCTTGCCACATCACTTCTGTACGGTCATACGGTCCTTCCACGTCAGACCGTATGGACTTTACGGACTGTACGGACTTGTACAGTCAGCATCAATTTTTTTTTTGCCTGTTTGGCTTGACAAACAGATCGCTATATCTCTCGCTCCCGACATCCGTTTGAGACGAAACGAGTTGCATTGGGTTCACAACGACAAGGCCTACGCTCTTGTCTGGTTTGAAGTGATTCTGAGCACTTTGAATTTTTGAGCAAAATTTGATCCCCTGATCAGGTACTCAAATGGACTCTAGTCTATATCCCAGATAAGGTGTTGAGGTCGATGGGAAAAGACTTGTTGAAAGGTGGGCCTTAATGAATCCCACATCAGTCAACATGAGTTTGTAAAAATATTGGTAGGACTATAATTGAAAATATCTCAGTAGCAACAATGTTTATGGCAAGGAAATCAAGGCAATGTAATCATGGAAAATGAGTTGGACAACTTTATTCGTAAGGAAAAAGATGAACTGAAAAATATAAAGGGATGTATGCGAATCAGAAAGATATGCGTGTGTGAAGCCATGACAGATAAGGAAATGAAATAGAGGACTCCGGCATGGATGACGAATAAGCTTGGAAGGATAAATGTGGGTAAACATTCATGACACAAATGGGTTTATGAACGGTTTCTTGTGTAACTGCAAATGTCATGAGATGTATGAAGATCAACTCCTTCAAAGTGTCCAACAAGGCATGTTTCACGGAAATATTTTGTGATTCTTGAAAATCACTTCATCATGAGATGCGACCGACTATGAACCTGAAAAAGCTTAGTACCAATTCCTACATGAAAACTTGTGAGAAGTTTGAAAACATAATCATGGAGAAGGAAGTACGAATGCAACAAATTAAAGAAGTAACATGTGTTTATACCTATTGTCGTTGCACACTTATTCCATCGTTGATTGCTGCTTGAAGTGACTTTAGGAAAATAATTAGCGTTTAAGTGTAGAATCATGTGTTGGCATTGTTTTTAGGAATTTGTTGAAAAGTCCATTTGCGATTTGGCAGTTTTATAATTTTTATGTATTTTGTGATGTTTTGATTTTTCTAATTTTGATTTTTATAATGTCTTTCTTTCTTTTCGTGGTTTTATAATTTTTATGGTTTTTGTTTTATTCTGATAATACACACCAAAAGAAAATGCAAAAGAGAAAAACAAAACACTCGAAATCAAAGTCGGATCTGCATTCCTTGGCATTCTTTGCAAAACGTTTTAATAACAATACTGTCTCGGTGTTATCAAATCTTCAGTTGCTTGTTGATCCATGTCACTAAAGTTCTGAAAGTTTAAATATGATTCTTATATCCACTGTCAAATTTATTCAAGCAATTGGAAGTTGGGTTAGAGTATGATTCTCGTCGATTTGTTGCATTAATCTTAATTTATTTTCTGCATGATTGGACCTATACATCGTCAGATATAATTGAATATTCAAAGCATTCAATTCTATCTCTCCTAAGCATCAAGTAACAATAAGCAAGAAAATTATTATGACATAAAAAACATTAGTGTAATGAAGCATTGTGTATAATAGAGACATTCAGTGAGCATGAAAAAAAAAAGAATCAACTTTCTGCATAAAATCCAACATAGGCACAAGAGTCGACATAAAGCTCAAGGGCCATTTTCCAGTTTCTTTCTGATGCAAAATACCTTGCAAGCCAAACCATTTATTCTAAGGCATGATCCCAATGTGTTATTGACTATAATGACAATGTACTTCACCCTCGTTGTCGTGTCGAAGTTGTCTGTATTGGATTTGCTAGAGAAATACTCCATCTGCTGAGGCAAAACTCACAAAAATTCATCATTCATTGCATAAGCAAGTGCATTGTGAGCCATGTGGTAGATGTATTTATAAGTCTATATATGCAAGTGAAATTCATCCAATACTCTAGAGGACAACATCTCTCACAAATACAAAATCCTTCCTCCAAACTAACTTATCTTTGTAACCTCAACTGATTGCACGGATTGCTTCTTTGGATTTTGATAGGTTTTCTCGATGTGTTAACCATGAAGAGGCCAGTTCTCACAAAATTATTTATTAGGTTCTATGTACATTCCAAACCTTGTGTCGATCAGATAACAAACTCCTCACACAAGCACCATCCATCATTCCTGTGTTTCCCAATTCGAAGGGAATGAGTGTCTTGCATCCCTCCCCCCAATCCAACATTGATGGTCAACACATGGAAAAGACTTCAAGCCCATGGAGAGCGATGAAACAACCCAATACTTATATTAACATCAGTATTAGGTTTTTCGTTGCTCCAAAATTTTTGACATCTTTCATACCTAGGGTGTTTTACTTGCGATTTTGAATAGATTTTCACCTGTACCTTTAAAAAAAAAGAAACACGTTAATGCAAGTATTGTAAATCAGGTGTACCTGCTGCATCATTAGGCTATACTTTAAGAGTATCGACCTGGTTTCAGTCAACAACCCATGCACACATTCAAGCACTCCGTTACTTCCATACTTGGATTTTCAACAATAATGGATTTGATTTCTATTCCTCATCTTCAAATGCTATTATGATTATAGGATTCAAGGTTTTCTAACACTCTACTAAGGCAGGCTCACTGGGTGGTGCACTTTAAACATTTCATGCCACTCATGCGAATCGTCACTAATTGGTGACCAGAGATATTCATGCTTAGTTATTAGGGTTTTGTCTCAAGGTATCTCACCTCCCATGAGTGTGAGAAATTGCTTCAGGTTGTGGCCTTTAGGAGGTTATAAGTGCACCAGACAAGCTTTTATTGCATTAATGGTACGTGTATTTGAATTACCATTGAAATCATTTTATCTCGACACTCACCAAAGCACATGATGGAATTACAACCTATCACTGGAATGAAGCTTGCTTTTATTATGGCCACCTTTAGTCAAGAATATTATATGCGTGGAAGCTGAACGAAAAGCTAGTAATTTACCTTGATCCAGTACCAGTACCTGTAGAATATGAAATTGATACAAAGGCTGCTGATGGAGAAGCCGACCACCCTACCCAAGGTGGGCTTTAAGGTCTCCCATGCCTATTATTTGAGCAATCAAAAACTGGAAATCAGGGCAGATGATGTCTTTCAGGGTAGCAAGCCATCCCGAGAGAGAGTAACCCATGGAGGGAACTTAGGTGGATTAGAGTTATGTTAGTAGCTAAAGGATTGATATCGAATTTCGACAGGGACAACAAAGAATGCATTCCAATTCTAGTTGAAGTTGTTCCCGTAGGGGTAAAGGAAAAGCCTTCTATAGACATTATAATTGACCTCATTTACGTATAACCAACGAATGTGCCAATCAAAGATCCATCAATTAAAGATACAAAAGCATATCCAGGTCCAGTGGAAGTAGCATCTGCACCAGCATAAGTGTTGGTAGCATCAATAGTAGAGATTGGATTGACTATAAGCTATCGGATAGAAACACTCTTGGAATCAATGAAAGCACTTATCTAAGATGCCATTGCACCAAACGCAAACAATATCCCATCATCCAGTTGGTGAAATTAGCGGCCAGCTCTACGTAAGCCTGATTTTTTACCTATAGTATATTTCCATATCTACGTGATCGTTACACAACCATAGCATGAACGTGATTTAGTCTCCCATCCTGTCAACAACTCAAGGATTTTAGACAAAAAATATCTTAGGAGAAAATCCATGAAAGAAATGCCCGATATCATTTATTTCTTATGGGCAGGAGGTTTAAAAACAACCCCTGAATCTCGATCCTTCAAATAGAATACATATCAATCTACCGGTTAGCATCCCAACGTCCAACAAATAATGGTATTTGGTTTGATGGCTTCGCATAATCTGGTTCTGTCATAACTGATCTAATCATCATAAGATCCCTCTCGAGATCTTGGTAGCAGGAAGCCCACATTTTCTTTCTTCACAATAGTGTTGTACCAATCGACCATCAAAATGGAGATAACATATTGCATTAATCGATGGTAAATGGATTTTAACAAACAACTCAGTTGTCAAGAAGCAATCCTACGCAAATGATTCAGTTGCTGGAGTGGGATCAACATAGATTCATTGAGAAGGTTGTTCATCATTATCTTCATGGAAGGAAGATCTGATGAACTCTGTTAGATGTTTGAGTTTGAGAAAAGGCGTTCAACTCTTGGTTTACAAAAGACAAAAATGGATATAGGAGACACCTAATTCTGAGCAAGTCAGTGACAGTTTCTGTGTGCAGGTTTTGTTCCAGGTTTTACCGTACGGGCATCTGTCATTTGACAAAGAAAAACAGTTTTTGAAGAGGAAATTATATACATTTTCGTGTGACAAGAGGTCAATTTCTGAACCGGAAGATCGTTTTTTCTCAGGGATTTTCCGAGGAGGAGGAGGATAAGGGGAGTCTCGAGTAACCAATTTTTCCTGACTTTCCAGGCCAGCATTCAAAATGAGTAAGTCTATGGATGAGGATATGCAGGAGAAGACAGAGGAGGAGGAATTCAATACGGGTCCTCTTTCTATTCTCATGATGAGTGTAAAAAAAATACGCATGTTCTGATAAATTACCAAAACAACAAAAAAATTCTTGGGCAAGTTAGAGCATTTGATAGGCGAGTTAGAACATGGTTTTGGAGAATGTCAAAAAAAAAATGTGGATAGAGGTTCCAAAGACAGGTAAAGGAAAGGAGAAAGCCTAGCCTGTCAACAAGGATAGGTTCATCAACAAAATGTTCCTTCTTGGAGATTCTACCATTCTTGTTCTTAGAAATACAAAATGAATAGTAAATTGGAGGCTGCTTAAAAGTTTGTAGGTATATAGGATCCGTTGTATGTTATTGCGGGTGTTACACATTATTTTTCGTCATCCCTATGACCGTTAATGATGTAAACCTATCTGTTTCCCCAGTGGAGTTGCCAATTTTGTTATCGGACTAATCGGTAGGTGCATACACTAACAGATCTCCCTAGATCCACCTAGATCTAGAACAAAACACACCAGAACATGACGCTTTCCTTAAGTTTTAAATATTGAATTTACTAACCAAAGAGGGATGGGTGACATACCGTTTAAATGTCGCTTCCTCTCACTATCTCCATCCTAGCTCCGTTCCAACACTCATACAATGATGATCCTGCAAAAGAACACAACCAACCAAAGTGATAGGAATAGCATAAACTCAATATAAACCTATGTATGTGATCAAGGAATCATATAATAAAACACAACAAGATTTATAGGAAAGAATCATATTACTGTATCATATTAAATGTGAAAGAGAGATTACAACAATGGCCTTGATGTTGTAAGGTCCCTTCCAACTGTCCTTCGTTCCCCACACACTTTCATTCCAAGAATTCTGAGAGCACAGATCTGATAATATTCACAATCTATCTTGACAAAGTGGCTCATCTAGCCAAGCTAAAAATCTCCAAAGGTCAATCCAATCCAAGCTAATCCCAAAAGCTCCAAAGATAACGAAAGCTAAGCTAACTTTCTCCATGATAAATCCTCTCCTTTTATAAGTTGAAGAGGATAAGGTGAGGAGGTTAGGATGATCCCACTAAATCATGAAAGCGAGTAAGATCCAAACCATTCAGATGCCACCTCAATGAAACCGTTTCCGAGGATAGTTTTTGCGTCTCTGAGGCAACCTCGTTAAAAAATGAAATAGAGGTCTTTGAACATGGTTTTGTTATTTCAAGCTCGTTAAAAAATGAAACCACTTACAAGGATAGTTTTTGCATCTCTGTAGCAACCTCATTAAAAAATGAAACAGAGGTTACGAGCATAGTTCTTGTTTCTGTGTCAATCTCGTTAAAAAATGAAATAGTTTTCCCCCTCTCTGTTTGAGTCAAGTCCTTCATCTAGTATTTGAAGCTTCATTTCCTCCACCTTTGTCATTGGATGAAATGAAGCTTGGGGGGCAATAGTTCCAGCCTCTGGACTTCATGCTGAAGTAGGGACACTAGCTTCTTAAGCTGGGGGCTAGGTACCAACCATGCGTTGGGAAGTTGCAAGCATAGTTTTCTATGGTTCAAGCTTGTGTAAAAATGAAACCACCTACCTCAAGCATAGTTTCTTATGGTTCAATCTTGTGTAAAAATGAAACCAGGTCCAAGAACAATTTTATTTAGTTTTTAAGCTTGTGTAAAAAATTAAAATCTATTCCAAGCATAGTTTTGTTTTGTTTTAAAGCTTGTGTAAAAATGAAAACAATCTTGAGCTTAGTCTTTGTTCTTTCTCATGCTCGTAAATACATGAGAATAAGTTACCGAGCTTGGTATTTGTTCTTTCTCATGCTCGTAAATACATGAGAATAAGTTATCGAGCTTAGTCTTTGTTCTTTCTCGTGCTCGTAAATCAAAGAGAATGTAACTGAGTATACTTTTATCACATTTTCGGACTCATAAAGGTTATACGAAAAAGGAACCCTGGAGTCCTCTTTAAGCTCTTTTCAGACTCTCTAAACATGAAAAGATTGTCGAGCGACCTTGTTCTTTTCACACTCGTTAAAGTATTTGAAGAAAATGTCTGTTGAGCGATAGTTTATCTCTTTTTCGGTCTCATCAGACTACTTTACGAAAAAGGAATTGAGAGAGTTCTCTTTTAAGTGTTTTTCCAGACTCTATAATCATGAAAAACCTTTGTGTTTTCTATCTTTAGACTCGTTAAACAAACATTGAAAGGCCCACATGGGACCGAACCACTCCTTCCTAGGGTTCATTAAACATACTCTGAAGGACTCATCCGAAGGATGAGCTTAAATTGACAAGCATATGTTATCCTCCTCAAGCTTGTGTAAAAATAAAGAGGTACTCACCAGAAATGGTGGGGGAAAAAATTGGGAAAGAATTGTGTCTAAACCTATATTCTATGAAAGAGTCACTTTTGAACATGACACCCTTTCACTCGCTTTGTGTCTAGGTTGGAAAATCCACTTGTCTCTTAATCATACTCCTTTATAAGATTACAAATTGGTATGTGATCCCTGTTGTTGAGTGAGTGTTTCCAAGACAGTTGTCATGTCGTCAATATGTTCAAAAAGATGTCCAACCTGAAAAGCCTTCTATTGCGTCGGCCATTTCTGCAGTCTTTAAGCTTTCTATTGCTTCAGCCATCCCTGAGTCAATCCTGAATCACTTGTTACTTTGATCTACATCAAATCTTGTTACTTGTTTTGTGTCATTGATGTGGGATACATTAAGGCCCTCCTGTGACGAGACTTTTCCTGTAGACTTCAACTCATTATCCAGGAATTAGACTTAGAAACCAATTGGTACCTTGGAACTTGCATGCCTCAATGGCAAGTTTCCTCGCTTTCGACAGTGGGTTTTCATTATTGACCCCTGATCGGGATATTCCGTTGAGTGTTCGACTTTAGCTCATTTATTCACATTCATTGGATTGTACTAGTGTACCTTGGGAGTCATTGACATTAATGGTGATTTCCCTCACACTTGTTAATGGTATACACTAATGACCGATAATCAAGTGGTTTCTACCATGTTCGACTTCAACACATGTATTCACATGGTTCGATTCGTACTATAGAGTGGCGGAGATGAAGACTCTGGATATTTTCTAATAGATCCAGGTTGCGTTGGAGTATATTCAATATAATGTTGCATAGATCCACATTGTATGTCTCGTGGCTATGTTCAAATTTGAGTTTTTAACACATAGATCCACAGTGTATTTTTGGTGGCTATGTTCAGATTTGAGTCATAATGGCATGGATCCACAATGTATGTTTGGTGGCCATGACCTGTCTTACTTGACATGGATCTTCGCATGTCGGCATTTATTCTTTGAGTCATTTGTATTCTGAGTATGGGAATGCCTACCTCAGTGATGATATATTATTGTACTGTATTTCCTTGTTTGTTGGCAGGTTTCCGACCGACTGTTCCTTGTTCCCTACGCACAGTCGACAAAGTATTTCAGCTATCACTCTGTTCTAACTTCATACTTTGGGGGGCTCTCTGTTACACATTATTTTCATCATCCCTATGACTGTTAATGATATAAACCTATATGTTTCCTTCAGAGGGATCAGTGGCCTGAGTTCCTGAAGAGAGAAGGGAGAAGAACTTTTCCTGAGAAAAGAAGTTGCATTTTCCCTTGTAAAAACCCTGTAAAAAAGGAAGTTCGTAGGTTTCTATATAGGCAGGGTGCAAGAATGCCTGATTCTTGCAGGTTGCACCATAGCTAGGGTGCAAGATGTTTGCAGGTTTCTCTATAGGCAGGGTGCAAGAATGCCTACACGTGGGAAAAACAAGCATTTTCTCAAATCTTCTAGAAGGAGAAACTTCTATGGTGAGGTGGCATTCGAATGGTTTGGATCTTACTCGCTTTCATGATTTAGTGGGATCAGGCTAACCTCCTCACCTTATCCTCTTCAACTTATAAAAAGAGAGGAGTTCTCATGGAGAAAGTTAGCTTAGCTTTGGTTATCTTTGGAGATTTTGGGATTAGCTTGGATTGGATTGAGCTTTGGAGATTTTTAGCTTGGCTAGATGAGCCACTTTGTCAAGATAGATTGTGAATATTATCAGATATGTGCTCTCAGAATTCTTGGAGTGAAAGTGTGTGGGGAATGAAGGACAGTTGGAAGGGACCTTACGACATCAAGGCCATGGTTGTAATCTCTCTTTCACATTTAATATGATACAGTAATATGATTCTTTCCTATAAAGCTTGTGTTTTATTGTATGATTCCTTGATCACATACATAGGTTTATATTGAGTTTATGTTATTCCTATCACTTTGGTTGGTTGCGTTCTTTTGCAGGATCATCATTGTATGAGTGTTGGAACAGAGCTAGGATGGCGATAGTGAGAGGAAGCGACATTTAAACGGTATGTCACCCATCCCTCTTTGGTTAGTAAATTCAATATTTAAAACTTAAGGAAAGCATCATGTTCTGGTGTGTTTTGTTCTAGATCTAGGTGGATCTAGGGAGATCTGTTAGTGTCCGCACCTACCGATTAGTCCGATAACAACGGGTTTTACATGGGTAGTGAAATGCAGATTGTAAGCGGGATGCATCATTTCAATCATTTGTTTTGGTTTTTATTATTATTATTTATTTTTATTTTTTATTATTTAATCTTATTTTTGTAAAGATTATGTTTTAATTTGTGTTCCTAAATAAAAAATAAAATTAGAAGACTCTTTTAACACAAGAAACAATTTTTTTTTGTTTTTTATTTTAATTTTGTATTATTCCTAGATTAAACAAAGCTACTATATACAAAGCTAAATTTTAATTTTTATTCCTATAAATAAAAAGAATCCTAATTTAACTTAAAGTGTATTTTTTTTTTTGGTTTTATGTTTTGAAAAAAAAATAAAAAAAATAGAAGAACTTAAAAAAATTACTTAGCAAACTTATTGAAAATTTATGCGCAAATGGAACAATTGTAGAACGAAAATATAATAGGCAATTTTTTTTTTTTGTAATCATCAACAATTAAAATTCTTCCTGAAATCAATTTTAGTTATCCTATTTCTGATCCTTGCAATCACATGAAGCACACAGGAGAGCATACTTATTCTAAAAAAAAAAAAAACTTGAAAATAACGTCCTACCTACATTATGCTAATTAAAAATTAGAGATTAGTTACGTGTAATCAAATAGCCAATGTAACCATAATCACAACATTAATAAGAATATGTTCACTATGAATTTCACAAATGACAATAAAAAATACATATGACCGTGCGAAATAAATTGTTGAAACTGTAATTTAACAAAATAAAAAGAAAAACTAAATTGATCTAATTTGGTACCTGCTTGAAACCATCGTTCGATAATGCTTTCGTAGGCATAGTTTTCACTCCTCAAATCGTGCTGCAACTCCTCGTTGTCCTCATCGATCTCCTGTTCGCATAATTGATCATCCTCAGATGTGCAAGGTTCCTTGTATGTTGTTTCTTCGTTTTCCTTTGAAGGAATAATTAAGCCCTCGACTGCTGTCAAGATCTCCTCTTTGTGAGAAGAGGAGATCCCGACATTTGCAAGGATCTGAGTGAGCTGTTCCAAGCTTAAACTCATAGTTAAACCATATCGAAAAAGGAGATTGATTTATCATCAAATATTTGAATTTTAAAACTAAGAAATTGAAACTATTTGTAAAAATAAAACATGCCAAACTTGAACTCCTTGTGTTACTGGGACCCTGCTGTCACCAGGTTATCGGTTCACACAAGTTATCTCATCATAAATAAAAACTAAATTTGCATAAATAAAAACACACTTTTGCATAAAATAAGGAGAAACACACTTCTCCATAAAAGGGTGAGGAGAACCTAACTTTGGAGAAACCCCACTAAAGTGGATGCACAGGTTCTTACCTCTCGTCTTACCATATTCTCTCCACCCTTAGGTTGTCCATAAAACCAATCCAAAATCATTAAATAAATCTAATTCAAATTCTACCTATTACTGTTTACAACTCCCCGACAATGACGCCAAAATGTTGGTGCAATTAGATGCATAATATATTACCAAACATAAATTATCAATCGAGATTCATAATAAGTAGAGTTGATGCATTATATGTGCCAATAATAGATAGGTTCCTATGTTTGTTTAGTATATCTAGATAAGAAAACCATTTAGAAACCAACACACTTTTAAAAATGACAATCTTCACAGAATTCGAAAGATGGAAAGAAAAACTCATAAACAAGGAAAATATCTTGCTCAGGTGATGGACATGTTCATTGATGTCTCATGAAAAGAAAAGATGAACTTTGATTCTATCTCCTGGATCAAGTAAACTAACAAGTGGGATGCTCCATTAAATCTCATGTATGGTGAAATATGGAGATCCAATTATTCCTGCATTACCACACTTTGCAACAAATTTGAATAGTGAAATCAAACAAAATAATATGAAATCAAAATAACAAATACATGAAATGAAAATCTACACTAACAATTTACAATAAGCTTACCAAGCTGGATTGGTGGCCCTTGCCGATGCCAACATGGAAGCTTTTAGATCAACAGATGATAACTTCTAAGAGAGACAAAATCATTGAATCCAAAATTGCATTAATCTTCAACAGGTAGGTTTACAAAATGAGTCTCTTCATGAATCCAATCTACATCATAACAATTCTCCTCAAGAACCTATCTCATAACAATTCCCTTAATCTACATAATAATAATTCTCTCCCTCTCATGAAGAGAGGACACTCTCTTTTATACATGAGAGTTTTGGAAAGGAGATAAACATCTCATAATTACAGATCCACTTTTCTCTCAACCCATTTCCCATTATTACAAAATATTATCCCTTCAAATCCTCACACATATCTCTCATATATCTTGGATAAGATATGACAACCAAATCTCCATGATCTTCTCCTTGGAATAGGATTGAATTATCTCCTCATATCTTGAAATGGTGGAGGAAGTATTCGAGAAGTCTTTTGAATTAATCCTTCACATATTCCTACACATGACAAAGCTCACACATTTTTGAGATATATATGAAAACATGTCAATTTTCTAATATTTAATCACAAATTCCCTTTTAATACTAAAATAATTGATTTGGAAAATAATAAGGTTAAACCCATATTTAATTATGAATATAGTATCATGAAAGGTTAATGGGGTGATGAAATGTGAAGACTGATGAAGGGAAAGGTGGATGAAAATACAACATTTATGAGTCCCAACAATGCTCTTCTTATAGGCTGTGAGAATGGCCATCTTCAAAAAATGATCAACCACCACAAATACACAATCATTTCCTTGCTTGGTTGATGGAAGACCAGACATTTAATCCATCAAGATGGATTCGCAAGGCCTCTCGGGAGTAGGAAGATGAGTGTATATGCCTTGCTTCTTGATGGTTGGTTTGGAAATGGATTAGGTAGTGAAATATCTAATATACTTACTGACATCCTATTGAAGTTCTGGCAAAAAAAAATGTTTCTATAGAACAAACACAATTTTCTCCATGCCAAAATGTCTTTCCATCCGACTGTAGTGACCCTCTCAAATCAGCTTTGCACACTCTCTTGCGAGAACAGAGAGGTGGCCCAGATGGCATAACAGTCCATCCTGAATGTGAAAATTGGTGAAATTCATGCTTGTACCCAAGAGATGATAGGTGGTGGCGAAGTCAGGGTCACACTGATAAAGTTGGGGCCACTCAAATTCTTCAGTCCCATAGGAATGGAGCATGGTGGTGAGTGCAACAACGGGAGGTCGACTGAGGAAGTCAATGATATGATTTGTGCTCCTTGTCTTATACTTGATGTTGATATGGAACTGTTGCAAGTATGTGGACCATTTTTTATGGCGATCGTTCTACAACTTCCCTTATGTATATATGAACTACATAGGCTTATGATCAATGTGGATGATTGCCTCCTTTCCTAGAATGTAATGTTTCCATTGATGACATGATTTTACAATGGAATACATTCACTTGTCATAGGTAGGGTATTTATGGAAAATATATGAGAGTGTATCACTATGGTATGCTATTGGATGACCATGTTGAGTGAGAACTGCACCTACAACATAGTTAGAGGCATCAGTCTCAATATCGAATGGTTGTTGCATATCAGGTAAGGAGCGTATTGGAGTTGAGCACAAGCGATGCTTTAAATCATCAAAAGCTCTTCGTTGTGACTTCCCCCATGCTAAATTTTCCTTGCCACCACCTTTGGTCACTTGGCTAAGGGATTACTAAATTGGGATAATCCCAACATGAACCTTCGGTAGAAGTTGGCAAGTCCCAAGAAGCTCCCAAGCTGGGTTAGTGTGGTTGGGGCTGGCCAGTCATAGATGACTTGGATATTAGCTGGAACGACATGTGCCCCATGCTCATCAACAATGTAGCCCAAGTATTGGACCTTTTTCATGCCAAAGGATAATTTTTCCAAGTTGGCATATAGCGTTTTCTGCCAGAGAGTGCTCAAAACCTACTAAATATGCTACATGTGCTCCTCCCAAGTTCTGTTGAATATGAGGATGTCATCCAGATATACCAACACAAAATATTTGGTGAAGGGTCTCAATATATCATCAATCAACCTCGTGAAATTTGTTGGTGCATTGGTTAAGCTAAAGGGCATGACCAACCATTTGAAGAGACCTTATTTAGATTTGAAAGTTGTCTTCCATACATTAGTCGGTTCGATGGGAACCTAGTGGTAGCCAAACTTTAGGTCAATCTTGCTAAAGAAATTTACCCCCTTGAGTTGGTCAATAAGGTCATCAATTTGGGGAATTGGGTACTGGTTCCTGACTATGATTTTGTTTAATTATCTGTAATCAATGCATAGCTGCAAGTCCTGTCTTTCTTTTGCACCAGTACAATCAATCTTCCACAAGGGGAGGAGCTAGGTCATATGTACCCCTTTTGAAGTAGCTCTTAGATCTGATGCTTGATTTCATCATTTTCCATTAGTTAGAGACCATAGACTGGTCCATTAGGCAGAGGTGCACTAGGGGTTAAATAAATTGGATGCTTGACTTGGCAATGCATCGATACCCCGATGGGTGAGGATAAGATATCTCTCTACTCTTCCATAATCCCGTCCACTTTCTTCTGTTGAAAATATAGGCTCTGTGTATAGGTCATGGATATGGCAATGGCCAGCTTCTCACTACGAGCACGGATCACAAAGAAGATGAACTTCCCGGTCTGTGAAATTACCTTACTGCATTGCTTTGTAGAGATTAAAGAAATAGCGGTAGGTGGCGCTACCTATGGAATCTTGTATAATTGTCTACCCAAAGTAATAATAACACTATGGAGTCTAGACTCATACCCAACATGTCACTTCCAAAAATATGGTTGGCCTAAAATAAAATCACAAAATTCAAGGGGAGCAATATCACACAATACCTCTTCTTTGAAGGGACTGATGTCGTAGGGCAGACAACACTGTTGGTTGACACAAATATCTCTTCCTTGGTAAAGCCAACCGATTGTGTAGAGTTGCAGGTGTGGTGTCATCATTAGGTCTATCCTCTTAATGATAACTACTGATATTAGGTTCTTATGACTTTCACTATCGACAATGAAATGAAGCGGAGCCCCATTTAATGACATCTCTGAGACAAAGAGGCATTCCCCTTCCTCTAGTTTTTATGGTTTTCTTGGATGGACTTTGGTGGTAGCAACAGTGGCACTAGGCTCAACATAGATAATCCACTTCCCTCTTTCTGGATTTGATTCAGAGTCATAATCTTCCTATGACTCAGAAGATTTCAACTCGCCAACTAGTGACTTCTTGGAGAAACATTCTTCGGTGTTGTTCCAAGGGATTTTATGGTATTCACACCACTTTCCTGTGTCCTTCTTCGACTTCTCATTACCCTTCTTGGGTTGCAACTTGGACTAGTTTTCTTGAGAGTGGCCATATTTTCTCTGTCCCTTATTTTGTGGGTTGGGGCCACCTTTTCCTTGCTTCGGCTGTGAGGAGTTTGTAGATCCAAACTCTCACCTCTTCTGCTTAAATTTCTACTTGATCTTGATAGCATATCTATAAGCCACACCTAATGATATGATGTCCACAAAATCAATTTCTGTTTGAATGTATCTATGAAGAGATCCATGGTATTTGAGCACCAGATATATTTTAGAGTCTTTGATACCCAATTTGGTGCACAGGGTATGGAAAATATTGGTGAAATATGATAATGTTTGGTCCCTTTCCTGATGTAGCATGGTCCATATTGTGTACTCATGCTCGTATCTTCCAACAGGGTAGTATTGTTATTTAATGGAATCCCTAAAGGAATCCCATGTGGGGGAAACCACAAATATTATAGATTCCTCTGTGGCCCTTTTCTAAGAGTAAGTATCCCACCAATCCTTAACATGGGGGACAACCTCGAGGAGTGAAAAAGAAATATTTTCCCTATCGGAAATATTTTGGAACAAAAAATACCCTTCGAGAAGATTCAACCATTTATCTACAAAATTCGCATCTATCATTTTTTCAAATAATGGAATATCAAAATTTACTTGTACCTTAAAGGGGGTTGCATGGCCGCTTGATGAATATGTGTCTCCTCTGGGCAGCCACCGAAGGATATGTGAAAATTTGTTCATCATTTCATTCCTTTTTCGTGCAAGGGATTCCTAGAGAAATAGTTTAAAATGATCTCTCGCTCCATCATCTTTATTCTCGTCCCCCATGAGTTGTTGTCGGGTTCGATGTGAGCGATATTGCAAAGGCTCGACTGGTTTGAGTCCCAACTTCTTGTACCTAGATATTGTCAGGGACATGCATAAACAAAAACTAATGAAGAGAAGACCACTCTGATACCACTGATCTAGATTTATGAGCGAAATAAAATGAATAGCAGATTGAATACAATAACACAGAGATACAGAGAACAACAAGAAATATCCAGTGAACAATAAATTCTATTGAATAAAGAAAATAGGTTTAAACTCTAAAATTGTAGAACTGAAAACAAATTGCTCGAATGATGGTAACTATATTTGAGAAGAGATGTGGTTGGTACGTGCATTTGTTTGAGAAAAATAATTACAATGAGGCTCTAGATGCCTTTTTAACATTACTCATGAATTCCAAAACCATAGACATCCAAAAACCTAACCCTAAGAGATGAAACGCCAAAAGTTATGTGGGCCTCGATGGGTAAGTTGGTACCTCAACTTCCCTGGGTCGTAACTTTTGCATACGACCTTCGTTTTAGGAGTGTGATAGCCTATTGGAAAGGTATTTCCAAGAAACACACATTATGCCATCAAATTGTGACATTTTCTACAATTTGACTATGGCAAGACAAAAAAAACACTGTTTAGGGCCCCAAAATGGCACTGGAAGTACAAAAAGATGTACTGACATGAAAAATTCCAAAATAAGCTAGTTGGAATAGGTGGGAGGAAACAAATATCTACCTGGATGCTGTGTAGAGATTCAGGACAGCCCTGGAAGTGCATAACCCATAATTACAGAGAAACGTACTAAACTAAAAAATGTCAAGATGAGTCAGTCAGAATAGGTGGGTGGCCACCAATATCCACCTGGATCATCAACATCATCTATGCCAACTATGGGTGACATGTCTCCAATATGTGATCGTGTCATACTAGTAGGGACACTAAAGAGAGCGAATAATTTGGGAGATTTTTTGAAGAGTTCTTTAGAGCCGATGAAGGATGAAAATGCATTGAATACGTTATTCAACATGATTGAACATTGTGCATAAGGACAATTCCTACTGTATAGAAGGTAGTGAATTAGGTACCGCGCAAGAAAAGAACCAATGGAGAGTTCAGACTAAGTGCGGAAATTGGGGAATATGATGTGGACAACATGATTTTAGACTTTGGTTCCAATGTGAATGTATTACCAAAATAATCCTGGGTAATGATGGGGAAGCCCAAGTTAATATGGTTCCATGTCCAGTTAATATAAAATTGATAACTTGTATAATATGACTATGCAAATCGATGACTATGTTAACTCCACTGTAGATGGTGCAATAATTTGGAGGAGCATTAACTCATATGTGTCAGAATCATAGGACAGATTGGAACTGTTTGGAAAACAAGATCGCGGAGGAATAAAATAAAACAAATGAGGAAATAAAACACAAAAGATACATAATACAATAGAGACACATATATATGTGGTTCACCCAGTGTGGGATACATTCACCAGAGAAATTTCCAGGTCCTTCCTTTATTATTATCCAACAAATGAAGGGATACAACCTACAACAACCCTGCTGTAACTTCCTCTTCATTCTCTCACAGTCTCATATCTCAGAATACAATATTCTCTCTCATCCTTAGCACCAATACATTTCCCTCATAAAAGAGGGTTGCCTTCTAGGGCAAAAAACCCTAACATAATTTCTACCGTTAGATCTGCGACCTTATAATGAATGGTCTAGATTTACAATGAAATTACAATATACATTTACAAGGCAACCCCGCAGAGGGGGTAACCCCCCTTTGCACTCCCCCGCGTGGAAGAGTGTACATTCTTTTGGGGTGTAAAGTCTTCATGGGGTATAAACACGACTAAAAACAAAGACCTCTGAATCTAGAAGATAATCAGGCTCCACAACCAACATGAACATTGGCAATAAAGGATGCATGAATTCTCAATAAGGAAGTGTGCCCACATTACTTTATCATTGTGATGGATTGGAACAAAGTTATGAGATCCACCCAAGTATGATGGATTAACTGATATATAAACATTTTGGCAGAATTTTGAGTTAAAAATACTTGAACAACAAATATTATTGGATTTATACATTGTTTTAAAGGCCACCCCATCCAAATGGTGGGATATGCATAAAGAAAACATTGAATACTGACAACAATGTAGAATATTGATACAAGTTAGATTTGATACCAATGTGGAATATACAGAACAAAAATATACCAGGGAAGGAAATAGAACAGATATTGTCACACAATGTGAAAAGATATGGAGCACAACACCAAAGGAATAACGGACGTATAGGTTCTACATACATTCGAGACGATTCCAAATAATTGGTACTTGGAACTAGAAATGTGCAAAGATACTGCAGACTCAGACTACATGACTCAAAGGTTTAAGGTAGAATTTAATTTTTAGAATGAATATCCATTAGCATATGCAGCGCTACAGGGTATTAGACACAAAATTTTCTTAGAATAAGAATCAAAAGAGGTAATATTTGTATGTAGTGTGCACAACACTTTTATGATAGTCCACCAATTACTAGAATGTTACAATGTTGCACAAGAAGTTCAGGAAGAGGAAGATCCAAAAAATGTCCAAATACCTGAAACAAAGGGGGAATGTGTTGTAGAAGGTCCATAGCTTGGATTTAAAACATATGCACAACCACTAAATACAAGGAAAGTGAATATTGGAACATAAGAGAACCCAACATTTGTAAAGATAAGAGATTATTGGAGCGATGAAACCGTAGAAAATATTGTAGATTTACTGAGCGAATACCAAGACCTATTCCCAACTACATTTTGAGAGATGAAAGGGATAGATGGTCATTTAGGAGAGATGAAAATCCCACTGAAACCAGGCTCTAAACCAGTAAGATAGAGACAAAGTTACAGATGGAATCAAAAATACAAAGAGAAGGTGAAGGAAGAAATAGACCGCATGCTAGAATAAGGAATCATCAAACCAATCGAGGATTCAGAATGGATAATTCCAATGGTGGTGCAGGATAAGAAAACACGAGGGATTATTATTTTCATGGATCTAAGGAAGTTGAATGATGCATGCCTACATGACCCATTTCCGACACCATTCACATATGAAGTACTAGAGAATGTAGAAGTCGACATGCCTATTATTTCACAGATGGCTTCTCAAGATAATATTATATTAAAATTGCACAGGAAGATAGGCACAAAACTTCCTTTGTGATGGAATGGGGAAATTACTAGTATACAATGATGTCATTTGGAGTAAAGAATGCACCTGCAGTGTTTTTAACAATAGTTGTTGTTGTCTTCAGTGAATTTATTCATAATTTCCTGGAAGTCTATCTAGAATATCGGACTATGTTTAGTATATTAAGGGATCACATTGAACTACTAGACTGATGTTGTATAGGTTTAGACAATGTCATATTTCATTAAATTTGAAGAAATGTGTTTTTTGTTCACCATTTGGAATTTTGTTGGGACGTGTCATATGTAAACAAGGATTAATAGTGGATCCAAGGAAGATTGCAATGATCCTATATTTGAAACCACCCACATCAGTCAAATAGTTGAGAGAAACAATGGGTCACACAGGATATTACATGAAGTTTATTAAGGGATATGTGCAGATTACACCATCGATGGAGAAGTTTTTGAAAAAAGAAGCAAAATTCTAGTGGAATGAGGACTTCGAGAAAGGGCTAGATACATTGAAACATAATCTAGTGACTGCGCCAATTTTGATGTTCCTAGACTGGAAAAAGGAGTTCCATGTTCATGTGGATGCCTCATCCATTGCTTTAGGGGTGATATTATCTCATCCAGAAGAAGGAGACATAGACTATTCAAATTCCTTCACAAGCAGGAAACTATTGATAGAAGAAAATAATTATACCATGATGGAACAAGAAGGACTCACAATGGTATATGTGATGCAACAATTTAGACATTACTGGTTGGTTTCACATTTTAATATGTACACAGACCATTCTGCACTAAACTACTTAGTGAACAAGCCAATGTTGGGGGGAAGAATATGAAGATGGTTGTTGTTATTCCAGGAATACGTCTTTAAAAATGTTGTGAAACTAGGGAAGTTGAATGCAAAACCATATCACTTATCATGCATACTATCAGGAGAGGATGCATGAAATCTAGATGACCGTTTTTGGATGCACAATTATATTTGGTTAAAATGGTGGATGACTGCTTTCTAGATATTGTGTAGTTTCTAAGTACAGGGATGGCTTCATCGGACATGACAATGGCACAGAAGAAGCAACTAGTGGTAAATGAAACAGAATACCAGCTAATTGTAGGAATAATATACAAGTTAGGTGTTGATGGGATATTATGATGATGTGTAGTAGAGCATGAAAGACCAATGATACTTACAAAAGTACACGACAGGATAATAAGAGGACACTATACATGCAAAGAAACAACATAGAATATTTTGTGTCCAGGTTTCTGGTGGCCAACTCTTCATAAGGATGCCAAAGAGTGTTGTCAAACATGTGATGTCTATCAAATGGTAGGAAAACCATCCAGAAGGGATGAGATGTCACTGAACAAGTTAGACTACAAGATTTTGATAAATGGGAAATAGACTTTGTTGGGACAATAAGTCCACCAGTGAGAAGATCAGGAGCTAGGTATATCATTACTGCAACATAATATCTAACAAGATGGGAAGAAGCAACACCAAATACATATTTTAGTGCAGAGAATGTTGCACACTTTCTGTTTGAGAATGTAGTGACAAGATTTGGATGTCCTCGCATTTTGTTGAGTGATCAAGGGACACACTTCATCAATAAGACAATTGAAACATTGAACGAAGAATTTCAAATCCACCATAAGAGGACCATGCCATATCACCCTCAATCTAATGTCACAGTATAAGAATTTAATAAAATCTTAGAGAATGCACTGACAAATATATGTAGCATAGGAAGAGATGATTGGGAATTAAGGGTTCCCGTAGTATTATTAGCATACATGAGCACAAGAAAAAAATTGATAGGACATACACCTTTTAGATTGGTCTATGGATAAGAATCAATCATGGAAATTGATTTTATTGTTCTGAGTCTATGCATTGCATCTATCACTGATATTTTGGACTATAGAGAAATAAAGGAGATATTGTCACAATTATTACATCTTGAGGAGGATAGATTTGTCGCAAGATTCCACCAACAAGTTCGAAGGGATAGAGAGAAAGAATGGCATGATCGACATATTAAGAAAAAAAATACAAGTTAGAGACTTATTATTATTATATGACAACAAGTTTATGCAACATCCTGGAAAGTTTCGAATGCACTGATTAGGCCCATATGTGATCAAGAAGGTGACAAAAACATGTGTTGTGTAGTTAGAAACACTGAATGGAGAAATCCTAGGAGGAATGGTGAATGGAAGTCAACTAAAACCCTATAAAGAGGGTTGAATATTTGTGAAATTATGTGAGTTGCAGAAGAAGACATGTACCATATTAATGTACTATAGTAGGAAAAATAAAGGAAAAGAAATAAAAAGTAAAACAAAGAAAAATAAATAAAAAGTAAAGCAAAGAGAAAGAAATAATAAAGTACAAAGGAATAAGAAACTACGAATAAGGAATGATTATCATGCGGAGGGATGAAAATATGCCAATTAAGAAAAAAATACACAGAAGCAAAAGACTATACAGTAAACAAACACAGAAGCCAAAACAATTATGTAGTTTAAAACTGACAAGACCGGTAAAAGTATAAAAAGGGCGGAAACAACAACTACAAAGTGGTAATGACAGGTCATAAAGACACAATATAATTGTAAATGGAAAAATCCATCGGAAATCATGACATACTGGAAGTATGAGGAAAAACTCCACTGATGAATTTGGTAATAAAGCAACATTTAATCAAGCATTAAATCAACCCCATTCGTAGATTGGACAAGTTAGTTAAGGAACAAAGGGAGATAAACAACTGGAAAGGGGTTACAAAAGCAGTTGAGAGTCGACAAGTGTTAGTTATTGTTACTATGAGTTGCATGAAAGTAAGAGTGAGCAAAGAAAAATAGAAGACCCAAGAAGGAGACACATAGCTGAAGAAAATGTCAAATATTAAAGGGTTTACATAAATGGAACCACCTAAAGCACAAATACCCATACCAAAGAAGGCTTGCATAAAGGCATCACCAGTAGAACCAGAGGTACCATAGGTTGAGGAGAATCGGGGAGCATCATCATCATTGGAGACAAGGTTCCCTCATGACTACATTCCACCAAGAAAGGATGATTCCCTACCTATGACACTACCGAAGAATGTTAACCGCACATTGGTGATGCCCAACATACCATAAGGGGTCATCATCAACGAAGATATGCTGGGGAAGGTTCCACAACTCAGATATGCAGAACATGACATTACAAACATGAAGAAGTTCCCTGAATTTTCACCCCACCATTATCTGGAGTTCAAAGTAGACCCATCAACAAACCATAACATACCTGTGCCTCAGGTATGGGCCAGAGGATTGGATTGAGTAGATCTACTCAACCTATTTGACATCCCACACTTTGGACAGAGCAACAAAGTAAATGCATGCATTAAGTTTCTCCTATATCTCATGCATGGAGGGTATTTGTGGCTGGAGAGGCCAATATCAATAGATACAAACTTGATTGCAAGGATCACAATATTAACGACACAGGGGGAAGACCCAAACCTGATGTTTGCTGACAGAATGAGTGACAGGCCTTTTCCAAAGTCCACGAGACAAAACGTTCATATAGTTAGAGGGGTGTGTGGACTGGATGTGCCAATCATATGTGAGCCAACTATCATATTTGTGACATAGACATTAGAATGCAAGATGCTACGAAAATGCAGGAAGGACCAAGTGCCAGTAGGAGTGATAGTTGTGATAGAAAATTGTGTGGAAGAGAACTTGATGAATTGGGAACCCTTCCTATTAAATCAATTTCTTATTGACTGCACATAAGCACAAGATCGAGGCATGGATTTACACTATCTATGGCTTCTAATTTTTCTTGTGTTCACATCATGGGAAGAGCCAAAGGATGCACAGTTCTTAGGTCTAAGGGGGAAACCATGTTTAGAATAAAAGTACTAGAAATTCTCGTATACAACGAATAAATGGTGACAAACGAACAACAATGTAGAATTTTTTCTTTATGTTGAAAGGATTCAATAGTGCATTAAGGATATATCACACATAACACCAAAATTGATGGAAGCATACCCATCATTCATAGAGTTTTGAGCAGACCAACATTATATATGGCTAGGAAAATAAGGACCCGAGAGAGGAATGGGTCTATATGAAGTACAAGGTTATTGAAGAATATATACAACTGGTCATGTAGGATTGGGACCCAGATTGGATGATTCCTATAGAGGGAATTGACACAGAGCAACCTAACAACAAAGAGGCATAACAATGCAATGGTCCAGGGAATGATCAAGAACATAATCAAGGAAATTGCGCAGGGGACACACTGGAGACAACACCATCAACTAAAAAAAACAACAAACAATACTCAAGATAGGAGAGAAAACAAAAAACAGGTTGTGATACCAACCCCATCTGGAGCAAAAAAGATGAAAGTGCACAAGGAACCAATCATTTATACACTAATGAATGATGATATGGATATGATCGATTACCAAGTAAGGGATTCTACTAAGGCGATAGTTCAACAGATGTCACAATGATAGGAAGAAATTGGTAAGAATATGCAAGAGAAGCTACCCGAATTGCAACAATGGTTGGAGATAGTAAGCATGGAAGCATAAACAAGATCCAATGAAAAACAACTGACAAGCGAGAAGGGGGAAGTGGAATCTACCACTCATCACTTCTCATAAATGGTTGCAGGACGCAGAACGATAAAAATCCTGACAGATGCAATTAGGTTCCCCACACCCAAGATGTAGGAACAAGCACAAGGATTAAGTCACTTGGACTCATTCATCTCTAACATTCTCACAATAGTGCTACATGGATTGTAAACGGGTATCGTGAAAGAATTACAATTCTACGTAGAGTTCTCTTCTTGCAAGTTGATAAAAAGTTGTGGAAGAAAAGATAGAACTACATAAGGAATACACAATGGTTGTACAGGAAAAGAGTGTAATGGATAAAAAAATTGAAAGCACACTAAATTAGGAGAAGAGTGAGGATGAAGAAAACGTCGATAAAGAACTGAAAGAGAAGGAGGAAGAAGAGAAAATGGCGCAACAGATACAAACAACTGTCTAAAAACTGTATAAAGAAATCCTAGAAGTACCATTGATAGTAGAAGCCACAATGAAAGAACAATTGTCAAATATTGGCGAAGTCATTAAAGGGTTCTGCACCAAAATTGAAGACATGGAATCATGTATAGTACCAGGGACACCACTAGAAGAAAGGGAACAATGTGAAAATACAATACAAACATCAGTTGCAAAAATTAAAAGCCTAGAATAGGAATGCACAAGGATGTGCGATGAGAGAATGCATATTTCAACCCAACTCATGATGAATTCAAAGATGAAGATGATGGAGGATAATATAAGGAGAATGCAGGAGAAGACCCACCAAACAAATGAGAGCATTAATAAATTACCACATGCAGAATGAATAACAACAATTATGGCTAACATACAGTTGTATACCAAAGTAGAATAGATGAAAGTAGAACATACGAAAGTAGAACTTAAGAGTATTTCATAGAAATTGGAACCCCTGCAGGACAAATCACTCTAGGTAATAGGGGAGTTGGCCACTACATAGGGCACAATGAAGAAAAAATCGCAGGAGAATGAGGAGAAGGTCAAAACTTTGACTACACATACCATGGAGGAAATTTTGAGTAAAAAAGAAAAAGTCACAAAAGAGGTACAGACAACTAGGGATACCCTCCAAAAGTTGATGAAGGAATGGAAAATCACGACACAACAGGCCTGAGTGGCTTGGGATGAGCCACGTGTGAGTGTTGGGGGCATGTTGTACAGACAATCTTGGATACAATTTTGAAGAAAAGACTAAGCATGATGAAAAAATGCAATAGAATAGGAAAGGGGAGAATCCAGGGTCAAAGCACATAGTAAAATCACACTTATCATAATATCAATAAAATAAAGAAAATAAAGAAAATAAAGAAGATCAAGAAGATCAAGAAAATCAAGAAGATCAAGAAAATCAAGAATATCAAGAATACCAAGAAGATAAAGCAAGGAGAGAAAGCGTGCACAAAAGGAAGAAAAATCTACATGAGCAAAGAGTTGTAACTGATTCATGATGAGTTGGCATAGGGTTTTCATCCCTAATATCCTATATAAATATGTAATGGGTCAGGAAGATTAGAGGTTCTAATGATTATTATTGTTATGGTCAGAGAGAAACTGAGAGGAAGAGAGTTTGTGTCTGAGAATTAGGAGAGTGAACGAGAGGAAGTATGTACTGCAAAGGCTAGGTAGGATGGGGATTGATATTGATGTATCCATTGTAGAATAGGGCGCAAGCTTGAGGGTGTTACTTAAATAAGAATAATAAAGAAGAAAAAAATTGTCGATGTAGCCTAGGGTTAGGTGAACCATGTGAAAGTCTGTGTTGAATTTCTTTTTATGTGCTTATTCATGTCTACTTTGATTATGCATGGTTAGATCTAGTTTTTTTGATGATTTGATGTTGCACAATAGATTAAAAGGTCCAATAAGCAAGTGATAGGGTAAATTGCATCACAATTGTATGTATGAATCAATTAAGGATTAAATAGACTCTGAATATTGCACACAGTACATATAGGTTGTAATGAATAAGTTGATCGCCTCATATTCTCTCAACACTAGAGAAACTTGGTTCCTACAGTCCCCCTAGATACCTTGGGTGAGACTTCGTCTATATGTAGGTGATGTAAAAAGGGTTGATATCTGAAGGGTTTGTTGGTTAAGATAACTTGAACCTAGTTTCTTACACATGCACACCAACATATGCATATTAATGAGTGTGTGTCCCATCCTCGTTCCATGCACCCATTAAATAGGGTGTGGATCCTTAACTTCCCTCTAGAATAATAAAAAATCAATAAATGTATTGTTAGGTGGGTTCCTAACAAACCTGCACCCATAACAGAATTGGTTAAGTGTCATTGCATTTATTTGGAAGGTCACGGGATCAAATCTCTTCGACCTTTCCATATTTTATTGCATGGTCTTTCTTTGCTATATGTTATATAGTTATAACCATATACTATATATGGCATACCCCCGCGAGTTATGACCCACAGTTATATTACATTGCATGTGATCATATATTAAGGCATGGGTCGAGGGATTAGGCCCTCAACCCTTTTTTCATGGTTAAACATAACTTGCAACATATATGGGTAAGCACTAATGTGGTGGCACGATGGTAACAGAGGCATTGCTAAGGATTTGGGAGGTCACAGGCTCAATTCACTAGAATCCCAACACAATTTTACACAACCTTAACCATAATGGCCAATGGGAGGCTGAAAATGGAATATGAAATAATATGAAAGAAATATTATAAAAGAAATGGAGTGGAAAATAAATGGAAAATGAAAATAAAAGAAAATGGAAATATGAACGTGAAAAATGAAAATGGAAATATGAATGAAGAAATAGTTAAGTATGGAATATGGAAGTATGGTGAGTAGAGTGGAAGAGATAAAAACAGTGAAGTATGGAGAGGAGAGCAAGGAATGAAAGAGAGAAATGACTAAGTATGATAAAAATGGCTAAGGGGATTTGAGAGTAACGAGAAAAATGGTGACATATGAAGAGTAGAGTAAGAAGAGTAGTGAGGAAGAAGAGTAGAGTGGAAAGAGAAAAATAACTAAGTATGAGATGAGAAGAGAAGGGATAAGAGGTGAATTTGTAAGATGAAAAAGGACTAAGTGTTTCACATAGAAGAAGAGGAGAGGGGAAGAGGGGCAAAACACTTAGAAAAAATTGCATTCTTTGAAGTTCTTCTTGCAATCTCTTTTTTGAGAGTTCTTGCAATATCTTTATCAGACGATTGGAAAAAATTATGAGTGCATCTTGGGCATATAGACTCAGATCTTGATTTTGTAAAATGCACGAATAAACTGAAACTGAGGGATACACCATGAATTGATGATCGTTCAAAATTTCCTTCTTTTGATATCAATTTTTTTATTATTATTCCAAAGAGTGGAAAATCAAGGTGAACAATTTTTTTATCAATAATTGGCTCCAACTATGGAACAAGGAACCCTTGCGGGTTGCTGAGAACACCAAAATAGGACCAAATTCTTTATCCATTGGGCTATGGAATCAATTTAAAACACTATCTCCATCTAGAAACTACTCTATTATGAAAAAAATTGACTAAAGAAACAAACTATGTACAAATAAGATCTACCTACCCTAACCTATTTGGAGGAAAGGGACACTTTTCAATTGTAAGTAGATTTCCAATTGAGCCATTCAAGCATCCAACTATCAAAGAGTCAAGAGCATTTCCATAGTGTAATGAATTAAAACTAAGCCGAATGTGCCAAAAATATGATTTCATTGGTTGGACAACGATGATTTAGAACCATGATTCAATAAAATCAACTCTTGGTTGATCATGGGTGATGACATCTTTAGTTTGATGAGAAGTTTCCATTTTGAAATGTTTTTCATCTTTCTCCTTATCCCCAACCACATCCAGGATTCTTGATTCATAGACAATGTCTTGAAAGAATCATTCCTTTATGAAATGTCAATCTTTCCCATTATTGTTCTCGATATTAATTTCTTCCACCAATTCTTCTTGTTCCCAATGTTCTTGTGACGTTTCATCATCAATATGCGACCATTCAAAACCTATTGCAACATGTTCCTCATTTTGGATGAAATCATGTTTTGCATTTGGTGGAGACTCATAAATTTCATTCTCAAACTTACTTCCTGAAATATCTTCATATGGAGTATATGAATAGCTTAAATCTTGCACTTGACAATTGAAATCCTCATATTTAGTTTTAGAAATATAACTTGATTCATAAAAAAAAATCAATCTTTGATTAGATTTTTCTTCCAAATTATTCACTTCATTATCTTGTGTCGATATGGGAGAGGGTGGGTGGGAAGGAACATTGAAAACACCGGAAATGACATATGGGTGCATTATTGGGATGAAATTTTCAGCAAATGAAGTTTCCAACAAATACCAACTGTTAATGGTCCTAGGAAACAATGAATAGAACCATTCACGAGCATTCTCATGTAGCGATTGTGAAAATAATCAAGATGTAATGTTATATTCATAGATATTGAAAAAATCACTTGTTCTTTTGAAATTAAACAAATGTTGCTTTTCATCCCCTGAAGTATTCCCAAAGAATGTGGAAATTTTTTCAACACGAATGTCTGGCATTTGAAAATCTACTTCTTGCATATTTAAAGGGATTCTATGTAGTCTCCTCCTTGTTTGGGTACCTCTCTTTGCTATGTATTCAAAATACATTGATGGTATTGGTGGAGAAGGAAAAGGTGCATCACAACAAGAAATAAATTCTTTGGTGGAGTCGCCATGAGAATTTTCTTGATATTCTTGAATCTTTCCAATGGAGTTGCCAGGGCATATAAGAGTTCTTTCAATGGAATCAATAGAAAGTTCATCATCCTAAATATTTGATGTTTCTTGGTTCTTCAAATATTCTTATATTTGACTTGTTCCAAAATATCCAAGAACATTATCATTGAGGTCATTCAAATGTCTTTGAATAATATTTTTATAAACCTTGTGCATCTAGAACAAGTAGTGGTTTTATTGAATCTTCTTTTTGAAAATTTGAACCGTGGAGAGCCTGGTTCCTCAATCATATATGAAACAAACCCTAAAATATCTTGAAAATAAATCATTCCTCAGTACAGTCACCGAAAAAGTTGATGTTCATATTGGTCAAGATCCAAACAACAACTTCACGAGGATAAAATCCCTTTGTGTTTTTATAGAGGTGGTAATCCCCTGTTATAATATGAAAAATGTAGCTAGATTTTATTAGGTTGAGTTTTCAAATGGGATAATTCTAAATAGAAAATCCCAAATATTTATTGCTTTAGTTAATATGTAAAATGGTTCTTGATAACCAGATTGCTCTTTGAGTGAAACATTTGCTTGGAAATGGACCAATCATCTTATTTACAATAAAAATATAATGAAAGGATTCAATATAAAAATAAATATGTGTTCAAATTCATTATAACATCCCTCTAAAACACATGGAAATAGAAGGTGCATCCATATTTTCTCACAATAAAAAGAGTGAAATGGTGTCGATCACTTCAAAGAAATTTAAATGAGTTTTGCATTCAAAATTGAAAAAATTGATAGACATAGTCCAAAAATCTCATCCTCAAAAATTCCAAAGTATGATAATTCATTAAAGTTACACCCCGAAGTAGTTCACTGTGCATTTTAAGACACAATATATTCAACATTACAAAGCATTTGAATAAGCCAATTGACTAATGCTAAAAAATAAAGCTTGCCAAATGCAAGGACTAAACCTCCATGGATCAATTAGAAAAATCTGGCTTACATTACCAACCACATATATGGATGTAAAATAATCCTATTGATATTTTTACGAATAGACTCAAAATAATAAAAATAAATAACACTCAAAAACTTAGCCTTATGATTAATCTCTAATATACAAACATAAATCTTTGAGAGAATTGGGTAGAAGTAGAAGAAGCAAGAAAATTGAGATCTATATTTGCAGATGAAATTTTGGATGTGTACTTAAGGATGAACATTTCTATCTTGATGATCTTACCTCTCTTGATGATCTGAACTTCCAACCCCTTCTTCGAAGGTGCTCTCTTTCTTTTAAATATGCTCTCAATGCTTCTTGAAGTAGTTAGGGTTTCTATTCTTCTATAAGTTTCCATGTGCATATTATTTTTGGAATTAATGCTTAATTAAATTCTTATTAATGATATTATGTCATTGAAATTCCTTCCTCCAAGTGGGACCCACTTCATCCTTTTATAAAATTTATTTAATAAACTTTCATTTCAAAACTGGAAAATTATCTATCTGAAAATAGTGGACAATGTTTTAATTGTTTGAGCATGATAGTTGATTTCTCAATTGTGGAAACCATTATAGGATAAATATCCATCATTCCATATTTCTAACGAGTCCTCTTGAGTGAAATTTGGAGTTCTGTATCTCAACTTATAGCCTCGGGAAGTCTCGGTTCCAAACAGATTTCCCAACAAGTCATGAAACAAAGATGTTTGACGTCTGATATTTTAATTTCTATTAACATTATGGCCAGATTAGGTCATTCATACATATCCCATTTTCTTCCTTATCAAAATACCTTTCCAACGAGGTATGGCTTGCCTCAAACAAAGATATGGATCATGATTAACAAGATCTAGAAGATGGTTGCTCAACAACCACCGATCTAGTTCGTGGATCAATCTCATCCCTTGATTTAAATCCACCCTTTTTAGTCCCACATGCATTGTGGTAAGTGAGGCATTATTTTTTATAATGAAAATCCTTCCTTATCATTCATGTGAATGCCTAGTCACTGCCCAACCATCTTGTGAATGCCTAAAACGTCAAGTCAAATCACCACCAATCACTTGCCATGTGTCACTCATGGGTAGGTCCACGTCATTTCCATGTGTCATTAGGGGATGGGTGTACTTCACTACCATTTTCCCACATATAATAGGTCTAGAATTCCATGTACCATTAGGAGGTGTGCCCAAAAATAAATGTAAATAACTTAGGATAAGAACTCTTATAGAGAAATAATAATAAAATAAGTGAAGCATGGGAAGGTAGGTAGTAAATCTTCGTAAAAAAAAAACAAGTATAGAGCATAAAAAGGTCACATGGTTGGAGAGTTTGGGGGGTTAGGGTTGGAGTGTGTTGGGTCGGTGGGTATGGTGAGGTTGTTGTAGGAGGCATAAAAAATCATTGCGGACCCGCAGTAAGACTTAGTAAAAGAGTTTTAATAAATTATAAGTGTTGAGTGAAGTGGACCAGGAGGATTGGGATTGGGAGGAGGGGCATACTATATGGAAGAGTCGTAAGAATCACAGACCTGTGTTAACTTATAAGAAATTTATGTGAATTTAGAGGAGGTGTATAGTATATAGAAGATTTATGTGAAATATGGAAGGAGTTACATGAATATGGAAATGAAAATGGAAAATAAGAAGGAATGGAAAATAGAAAAAAGAAAATGGAATATGAAATAATATAAAATAAATGAAAAATGGAAATATGAACGTAAAAAATGAAAATGGAAATATGAACGAAGAAATGGTTAAGTATGGAATATGGAAGTATGGTGAGTCGAGTGGAAGAGAGGAAAATGGTTGAGGAGAACAAGGAATGAAAGAGACAAATGACTAAGTATGCGAGGAATATGAGACTACATATGAGAAAAATGGCTAAGGGGATATGAGAGTAATAAAAAAAATGGTTAAGTATGGAGAGTAGAGTAAGAAGAGTAGTGAGGAAGGAGAGTAGAGTGGAAAGAGAAAAATGACCAAGTATGAGATGAGAAAAGAAGGGATAAGAGGGGAAGTTATGAGCTAAAAAAGGACTAACTATTGCATGTGGAAAAATAGGAGAGGGGAATAGGGGCACTGTCATAGGAAAATTCCCCTGCGGATAGGTGAATATCCTCTTGGATTATAGACCCCTATACCAAGATAGAAAAGTGAAAATGGACACTAAAATTCCTTTGAATCTAACTAACTAATCAGAAAGAGAAGGAGAAGGAATAAAGTGTGATGCACCTTATTACGATGTTTGTCCTCGTTGCTCCAACTTGATCTTGATCTCTGAGCTCCTTAGCACTGTTTGACACTTGAAATGTAATGGAAAGCAAGACAAAGAACTCCTACTCTACTCTATAAGATTATTCCAATCAAATCCATGTATAGTACAAACATATGTAAATAGACATAGGTTAGAAGGAAATAGGAAAAGAAATATATTAACAAGAACTCTTAAATAAATACTCACAGACTATATATGCAGTTGCAACAACTTCCCCAAGTCCTCCTCGTCCAACCCTTGCACAAATCTCCCAAAATCATAGGTTTGATATCCTAAAGCTTTCTCCCAAGACCATAGGTTTGATACTTCAAATCTCCACTCTTGTATCCTTCTCCATGGAAAGCCCTCATTATATAAGATTTGGATGCTTAACCACCATGGAGAGGATCACTTATCAGATCCACTAAAAAGGGATCTGGAAGATATTTGGGGAGAAAATATCTCTTAAGGATTTTAGGGAGGAAATATCTCTCAAGGATTTTAAGGAGGAAATATTTCAACCATCCATGAGATCCTCCACCTTCCCTAAAAAATAGGAAACCAAATGTGAGGTGGATTCTCACACTTAATTAATTTATTTTCTATGAATATTAATAATATTTCATGTGCACTTGGTACTTTGGCCTTCATGTAATATATCCCTCCACATTGACTAGGGATTGTGACATACATTATTCCATGGTGTCAAGGTGCATGAGACACTTATATGACACTTACGATACTTAGGGCGAGGTACCTAGGTGTGCAAATTTTATGTGTAACAAAATACCCCCTAAAGTGTGAGGTCAGAAGAGAGAATGATGGATGAAACACTTTACAAATATTTAATGAAAGTGTGTGGAGTTGGAGAACCTGGAAGAACACGAAAACAACCATCAAACAACAAAAAAATGTTTCATTTCCGAGGCAGGCATACCTGTGCTTAGAATACAAGATGACTCAAAGCATGGCCACCAACCAATACACTGCATATCTGTGAAAAATATTGACTAAGGATATGGCCACTAAAGATACAATGTGGATCCATACCTCCATGACATGAACTGATCATAGCCATGATAAATACACAGTGGAGCTACAAGATGTTAAAACATAGCCACAGACCAATACAATGTGGATCTATGTGAAAGTATATACATCAACATTCTCAAATGATCTCCTTCACAGCCTGGGAAAAGCAGTTTAACAGAGTGAATGCTCAACCCAGGGTCTTTGTCCCAATCCTGATGTTGTAAAAATCTAGCCATGTGAATATATGTTTTGATGTCAAACATGGTATAAACCACTTGTTTATCGATCATTGAGGTAAACCATTAACAAGTGCGAGGGAAATCACCAATGATGTCAATAACTCCCAAGGCACCCTAGTACATTCCAACGAATGTGAAAAAATGAGATGAGGTTGAACATTCGTGGAATCATTCGATTAGAGGTCAATGATGTAAATCTACTGTCAGAGGTGAGGAGGCTTGCCATTGAGGCATGCAGGTCCAAAGGTACTAACTAGTTTCTAAGTCTAATTCTTGGATGATGTGTTGAAGTCGAGAGGAAAAGACTCGTCAAAGGAGGGCCTTGATGTATCCCCCATCAACGACATGAAATTGAAATAGGAAAGTGATGTAATATGGTGAATTGAATGAGTATGAACTGACATAGGAGATGGAAATTGGAAATATTGCAGATGGATGGTTTGAAGTGAAAATTACCTTGAACATGATGAGGCACGACAACTGACTTGGCAACATTGAATCGACGAATACCAAGAATGTAATGTGACGACAATAAGAGCACTCTTCAACTTGATGAAAAAGTATGACACCACATGGAATTGGTATGACTCAGAGACAAGAAGATTACCCAATTGTAAGATGAGATGAAAACAGGTGCCATGTTCAAGGGCAACAAAATCTACCATAAAGGATTCTAAAAAAACTTGACTCACTTCCTTCAATTTTTCCCCCACCCAGATAGATGAGTACCTCTTTTTAATTTAACGAGCTCCAGGAGGGTAACACATGCTCGATATAACTCACCTTCGGTAAGCCCCTCTTCATTTTTTTAATGAACTGGAAGATGTAAGGATTCATTCCCATATAGGCCCGTCAATGTGTAGTTAATCGAATCTAGAGAAGGAAAAACTGGTGATTTTTCATGTTTAGAGAGTTTGAAAAGAACTTAAAGGCGACTGTAGTGTTGTCCTTTTTCATAATTTTAGTCTCATGAGGCCTAAAAATAGATAAACTACTACTCGAAATATTCCCTTTCAAACCTTTTAACGAGTGTGAAAGGAAGCAACATCACTCGTCAATCTTTTCACGTTTAGAGAGTCTGAAAAATTCTTAAAGGAGACTCCAAGGGGTTCCTTTTTCATATAACCTTTATGAGTCTGAAAAAGTGATAAAAGTTTACTTGGTCACATTCTCATGTATTTACGAGCACGAGAAAGAACAAAGACTAAGATCGGTATTGGTTTCATTTTTACACAAGATTGAAACACAATTAAACTATGCTTGTAATTTCCCAACGTAATTTCCAAAGGTAGGGATACCCATGGATGGTTGGTACTCTACCCCCAACTTGCAAAGCTATCGGCTTAACTCTAGAATGATAATCAAAGGATGGGGATATGCCCCCCCAATATTCATTTCATTCACCGACTTTGAGGTTGTCACCAATTTCTATACTAGATGGAGAAAAAGGATAAGAGTGGATGAAATGAAGGTTCAAATATGAGACCTAACAAAAGACTCGACTTGGTATCTATGAGATCTAGATAAAGACTCGAATCGATATCTTCTAGATCTAGTGAAAGAATCGACTTGTTAGGAGAGATTACTATTTCATTTTTTAACAATCTTGACACAGGAAAAGAACTATGCTCAGGACCTCTGTTTCATTTTTTAACGAGATTTCCATAGAGAGTAAAAACTATGCTCAAGACCTTTGGGTTCAATCCCTAGATTTCTGTTTCATTTTTTAACGAGCTTTCTACAGAGAGGAAAACTATGTTCGTAGCTTCTATTTCATCTTTTAACGAGCTTGCTACAGAGAGGAAAATGATGCTCATAGCTTCTTATTGATCATGGATTCCAAGAGGAAAATGATCTGGAAAGAATACATGTCAAGGGACAAATGTCAATCATGGCTTCCAAGAGATCTTCGCTAGATGGAAGAAAAACACTCTAGAAGGAATACATGTCGATGACCTCGATAAGGGTAGGGATATCTAGCTCTAATAGCCCCATCAAAGAGATGACCATGTCAACTACCGGATCCAAGTCATAAGAGATTGAGATTACAGTGAAAGGCTCATATTCATCGACATCTGAATGCATGGGAGACAATGCCACAGAATTGACTTGTGCAGGGGAGATACCTTCTGCATATAAGAACCGTTCAAGGAGGTTGTTGGGTTGATAATAAAATCAGGGCCAACAAAGGAGAGTTAATCAATAGTCACAACTCTTCCATCGTGAGGGAAAAATATCACATGAAAAAGAGTTGACACGATAGATTTCATGACATAGACATAATCTCTCCCAAGGATTAAATCAAAATCCAAGGGGTCTTGGACTACCATGACATCAATAAAGACAATTTTCCCTCCCAAAGTTATGGGAAACTAAGGAAGGACTCCTAAAGGTTGATTGGTTCTTCTGTTAAAAGCTAACAGATTCTGTGTAACCGACACAAGTCGAGGATAACCCAAAGCTTTCCAAGCAATAGAGGTCAAAATACTAACTCACACACCTTCATCTATCAACGTCTAAGGAACATCCAAACCACAAACCTATACTATAATATTGAAATGAATGTGAGAGGGAATATGAGGTCTAGTTAGCACACCCCAATAAAAAAGGATGTCCTCATTACTTGGAGGGGGTTCTACGGGAGAAGGAGGAATGCCCCACAACATGGTAGATTCTGTATCAACGCGAAAAATGTGGGTAGTATCAAGTTTACTCTCTATCGGTAGAGTAGGATTGATCGATGACGAGATCATATCGACCACTTGGGTTTCATTCTCCAGGGGGAGAATGGGGTCGATAGATGGAAACATATCCACTGCTTGGGTTTCACTCTCTGACGAGGGAGTGGGATTGACCGAGGATGGGATGGGATCGACCACTTTTTCAACTGGTTCAAATAAGGACGTGACCATATTGACTACCTGATCAAACAAACTAATCGACAAAGGGACCAGATTGATCATTCCATCAACTACAGGTGGGTTGAGAGTAAGGTTGCGAAAAAAAAATGAAATTTGAGGCTGGGAAATAGTCATGTCTTCCAGTAATTTCGAGGCTTCATCCATACGAGTGCAAAGGTGAGTTTTATGAGTCCCTTTGCATAACATACACATGAAATTGACTCTACTTTTCTTCTTCCCAATGATATCCTGACTAGTTGACGGGGAGGTCAACAACATGTTGTTTAGAGTCTAATGACACGGGTTGGTAAGGGTGCATAGACCATTATTCTATAACCTTGGATAGACTAGGGAAATCCTTAAGAATATGGATACCCTTACAAATCCTGTAAGGGTACTTGGGCTAAGGGGTTGTTTGGGTGATTTTAAAATCATCAACACTCCCAGTATGATTATCAGTAATTGGTTGTTTTACAACATGTCTGGCAGTGGTTGGAAGCATGGACTCTTGTTTATTCTTCTTATTCTTATTCTTCTTTTTCTTCTTCTTATTACCCACTAAGTTACTAGCTTCAGAGATTTTACTCAGTGAAGAAGATGAAACAGAAGAAGACCTTTCAAGTGGAGAAAGTGAAGAAGTTATTACTAGTGAAGAAGGTGAAGGATCAACATGAGGTTGATCCTCTTGGGGGGGATTTATTATAACTGAAGCACTAGCTGCATTCGGGATTACCGGAGTGGAAAAAAACCATACTGGTAACCCAATTGTGATACCTGGAAGGCTCAATTGTGAGGACCAATGTTTTTGTAAGAAGGATAAACAAAAGGCTCCCCTGGACTAGGGGTTGCTTCATTGGTCATTTTGGGAATTGACGCCATAAATAAAGATCCAACTTAAGGCCTGGAATGGAAAAAAAAACAACACATGCTAAAAATATAGTAAGCAGGCAAGCAAACAAAACCTTCTCACAATGAACGCACTAGTTGGTGATGAAATCCAATGTCGTGGGACCAAGGTAAGAAGGGGTTGAGATAGAGCGGGTGGAAAAGTTACATTGATGACCTGCTTAATGAACTTACACCTTGGTGCAATATTACCCACAATAAACATGGATTTATCCTCCAAGAAGCCTGAGTGAATTGGCCAACGTCGATTCCAGGTACAACAAAGACTTCCCCTTCACCATCACCTCGTGTATTACCCTAAAGAGAAATGCCACTAAGGTTATGAACTACCACAATGATGCCTGGGGAAATAGTCGACAGTCCGATACACGTGTAAGGGCAGGGTAAATGAGCCCAAAATCGACTTGATAAGACCCGCACAGGGTTTTTTTCTCAAGTGACCCCCAATAATATGCGTAACCACTACACCAAGACCAACAAAGCAGGGTTAGTCACTCTACTAGGCTCAATGTGACCTCATGATTGACCCTTGTGTGAGAATGGATTCCTAAGAAAAAATGTAGTAAATGGATTTCACCGCTCCCTAACTCAAGATTCTATGTTTGTTTATAGATTTGGAAAGTTATCTTTCATACCTATTCCAAATCCCTACAACTAATCTAATGTAGGTTTGCTACTATGAAATATAAAAATGTCTAAGCAATTTTTATAAGCGCTTTATTTTAAGTTTGTTGTTACTCATGAGGAAAATGGCATGGACTAAATGATGTTTTGACCAACTCTAAACAATGCAAAGAAATGAGAATACAAATATTTCACTTTGATGAAAGCTATATTACGAGAAGGAGAAAACGTTTATCATTCCTAGATGCACAATGTCCCAAAATTTTATTAAACTCATAAATATCAATATCTTCAAGAAATGAGCCAAAGAGACTGTACACCAATACACAATTCAAGACCAAAAAAATGCCAAAAACCATGCAATTTTGCTACTTCAAATGCAAGGATGCCCCCAATCAAATGCAAAGCAAGAAATTAATTTTTTTTGTTTTCAAAGATACACTAAAAGCAATGAGAACTGGAAGAAAACAAGTAGGATATAACCTGTTCTACCAAGAGCTCAATAAAGGATTAGAAAACCAACAAGCATCCAAGCAGTACAAGAAAATGCAGAGAAAAATCCAAGAAAAGACAGGGAGAATTGGAATCACTCAAACTGTCTCAACAAACCAAGCAACAAGAAAGGGAAATTTCACAATTTTTAAAAATTTTCAAGCTACAATCAAACAATAGGAAGTGATAAGTACCAAATCTCAACCTAAACAACTTCACAAACCAACATACATAGTCTGGGTAAAGACTTCTGCAAAACAGACTGCAAAAATCTGAGTAGAAGAAGGCATAAAACCTCCAAGAAAGATACTAGTGCTCCCTAAATCAAGGGAACATAGCGCTATAGTGCTCTATAAATAAATATAGGGGGTTGATGATCAGAGATCAATGCTCTGATATGAACTCCAAGGGAGAACTACCCTTCCTAGAAATCCAAAACAGAACCAAAAAATTCAAAAACAACACACCCAAAATCCACAAAAATTGGTGAAATTTCTAGTAAAGATGGGAGAAAGGTAATGGATCATGAAAAAACAATAAAATTAATATAAAAGGTGGGGAAAGGGTAGGGAAAATCCAAGGAAATACAAATCAATGTCTATCCTCAGTGGAGTCGCCAATTCTATTGTAGGAAAATTCCCCCGCGGACAGTTGAGTATCCTCTTGGATTCTAGACCCCTATACCAAGAAAGAAAAGTGAAAATGGACACTAAAATTCCTTTGAATATAAATAACCAATCAGAAAGAGAAGGATAAGGAAGAAAGTGTGATGCACCTTATTCTGATGTTTGTCCTCATTTCTCCAACTTGAGCTTGATCTTTGAGCTCCTTAACATTGTTTGACACTTGCAATGCAATGGACAACAAGACAAGGAAATCCTACTCTACTCTATAAGATTGGTCCAATCAAATCCATCTATAAGACAAACATATGTAAAGAGACATAGGTGAGAAGGAAATAGGCCAATAAATATATTAATGAGAACTCTAAAAGAAATACTTACAAACTGTAGATGCAGTTGCAATAGCTTCCCCAAGTCCTCCTCATCCATCCCTTGCACAAAGCTCCCAAAATCATAGGTTTGATATCTCAAAGCTTTCTCCCAAGACCATAGGTTTGATACTTCAAATATCCACTCATATATCCTTCTCCATGGAAAGCCCTCATTATATAGGATTTGGAGTCTTAACCACCATGGAGAGGATCACTCATCAGATCCACTAAAAAGGGATATGAAAGATATTTAGGGAGAAAATATCTCTTAAGGATTTTAGGGGGGGAATATCTCTCAAGGATTTTAAGGAGGAAATATTCCAACCATCCATGAGATCCTCTACCTTCCCTAAAAAATAGGAAACCAAATGTGAGGTAATTTATCACACTTAATTAATTTCTTTTTCATGAATATTAATAATAATTCATGTGAACTTGGTACTTTGGCCTTCATGTAATATATCCCTCATCCACATTGACTAGGGATTGTGACATAGGTTATTCCATGGTGTCAAGGTGTATGAGACACTTATATGACACTTACGATACTTAGGAAACTTACTATACTTATGGTGTCAGACTTCTTGCAATCTATTTCTTGGGAAGTTTGAAAACATTATGAGTATCTTGGGAAAACAAAATTGGATATTGATTTCATAAAATGCATGACAAAATTGAAATTGAGGGTTATTCCATGAACTATTGATCATTTAAAATTTCCTTCTTCTAATATCAATTATTTTTTATTCCAAAGAGAAGAAAATCAAGGTGACCAAATTTTCGATCAACAACTTTGCATCAAATTGCAATGAATACTCAATGACTCTATCCTCATTGATCAACTTTATATTTGAGAGTCATTATTACAAGGCTCAATAAATACCATAAATGTGCTAATATAGATCATCAATAATAAATGTATTCAACCATATCTGTGAAAACTGTGTTATCATTTATTTTTAATAAATTAATTAAATGAATTAAACTATCATTTTTATCTCCATTCTCTATCTATTCCAAGTGTCATTTTACCATTTTTTTCCTTTTTTAATAGTTCATAATTATTTTTTAAATCTCACAATTCTTTGTAAACCAAGGGTAATTTGTCATATCATCATTCTCTACCAAAAAAATGTAACACACCCGACCCCTGAGTGGCTTTCCTAGGGATGGGACCTCAAAATTTCATTCTCCTTAAGTGATCAAAACCTTCATTTGGGGTTTCTACGACAATTTGCTTGTCTAGAGTTTTCCAACCATGGTCTCCATGCTCAAAATTGAGCCCAAAACCGGTGAATATATCTCTCTGAAGTTCTTTGGGCGTTCAATGGTTGAGGGCCACGTGGCACCCATGTGAATCCACTTCACACATACTATTTCTAATTCCCTTCCTCCACGATGGAAGACCATCCACCATATGATACCATAAATGGACTTAATATCTTTCTCCTATATTAGTTGTGAAGGAATTCAGTGTTTCGATGCTCCGACGCTTCACACCTCATTACTATCTATGCACGAGATTACCTGGAGTTTCGAACTTCCGAAGTCCCGTAATCTCACCACGTGGCTTAAACCGTTGGACCATTCGGTCTCTCTACCATACTACATTTCAGATCCTCTGAAGTCTCGAAAATCCTGGACTCCCAGAGTCCCGGTCATTTCACCAACCACGTTGGCTAGGCGGGCATGTATCAAGAATGAACACGTAGGAGGGTTCAGGGTGACACGTGTTACGTTCCAATGGGACTATAGGGTATGTGATACACATGAATCCGGGTGAGATGTGGCATGTCAATATGGGGTTCATGTCACCCTGGGTGGCATCACTACACCATGTCACCCCAGACTAACATACTTCTAACATTCCTCATATCTCACGATTGAGATCCGACCATGTAGAATTATATATCTACGACTTTGGTTTCCTTGGGGATTCAACGTTCGGGAGTGTTGCGATGCAAACTCTTCTTGTCTCCCAATGTGCCCAACCTCCGAACTAAGTGGCTAGCACCATGTGTCCCCGGTATATATACGATGGGGAAATGACCTGAAATATACCTATATCTATGGCTCTGGGTCCTTTGCGGCTCCGACCTTCAGGGTTTTGGATCCTGGTTTATTTGGTAATATATGTTCACCTAATTACCTGGGGAACCGCCTAACACTGGTCAACTTTACAGGAAAGAGAGTCTCCCAGTTACCTTCGGTCAGTATAAGGCTGGTCAGGTCGGTCATACTCCGAAGTCCTGGACTTCCGGAGCTTCGAACCTAGGAAGAATTAGCTTCCTTAGGATTAGCCTAAGGTTCCTAGGTATTGATCATATGGGTCCTATCGAACAGATCTCGTCTGTTCATCTTCCAATAACAGAGACCTCCCCTATAGAGGCTTGAACATCCTTCCTAATATTTATCATGAAATGGTTAAGGAATTGTCTTGGAGTCCCATCCGCACAACACAGAATGTGAGAGAGGTATCCTCTTCAGACAGATAGGTTCAGATTGACACGATATCTCTAGATCGTCCATCTTACAAGATTACATCCTAAGAGCCTCAAGAGTTAATCTTGGGCATACAAACTATCAATCAGAAGCATAAGTTCACAAGGATATGAATGCATACACATATCATGACCATTCCACATAGAAACCATTTATAAATACACATATATACATAAAATTCTGCATTCATCCATTATTTCATTTCAATAAATAAAGTAGGAAAATACTTATCAGAACCAGATAATGTGAAGTGACTGCTGAAAGGGGTGATATTTTCCTCCCAACCATAAGCTCAGTCACTCCTAAAGGATTTACCACTAGCCACCATGAGCGAGATGACGATGCTCTGAGATATAATCCCTTTTTTCCGACTCAACGACAGTAGGGACGAAGGTTACTCTCCTCCTCTCGCAAGATCTTGGCAATGGTTTACATGATACCAAGTAAGGAGGACCAACCTCATTTATCAACTTGTATCATAAAACTTCTAGACATTTCCCTGCGACCAGAACACTCGTTCCTTAGTTCTTCCTTGAAATCGAGATCTTAGCCTCTCGTCTCTACACTCTTTGCAGGTCTTCCTCTCCCCACCACACCTTCCTTTCTTTCCTTTCCTCAGCAAGATTGTGTGTGTCCCAAATTCCCAGTCTGTGGTCAGGTCTGAAATCCTTACAGATGGTTGCTCTTCCCAATCCCCTCATTAACTCTTGAGGAGGTCTTCCCACCTACCAACCTATTGATAGGAGAAATTGACTGCTCGTCAACTGGAGGAGTGAATCCAGTCCAGGGTTGTCTAATTAACCCAAGACATTTGGATTAATCCACTTCGACGGGTTTAGCTGCTCCGTTGGCCGATCTAAGTCCTAAAGAAAGCGAAAAAAAAACCTAAAGAAAATGCAATAACTTGATGAATAACAATCGCTGAAAACTATATATAGATCTAATATATATTTATAGTTTAACTAACTAATATTTATAAAATAACTCTACTTATCATATGTACAATAAATGATTCTATTTCTAATATATATATAATGTGTACAAAATATGAATTTTAATCTAAATCCGTGAAAATCGAATGTAAATTGATTTTTTAAACAACAGTAAAGCTATTATTTAATCTTTTTTGATTTGTTTTCTTATAATGTTTATACTCGAGAAATGGAATATCAAAACTGTCTAATTAAAAACAGAAATAACATATAGTAGAAGATATTTTAACTACAGGAAACTTTTGTATTCATTAAACTAATGAAATCAAACTAACAAACTGACCTGTTACCGCATCCAATATCTTGTTCTTTATGTAGCGTCCAATCACCTTATCTGACGAGGTAAACCTACAATAGATCTTGGAATTGCTTCCAATAATGTGAAGCGAAAATGATGGAGTTTTGAATTATAAGACACATACAGATGCAGTCACAATAATCTCATAATTTTACAAGCAACCACATTAAGATAAACTTTGTTGTGAGAACTTGCATATAAACGTTTGATCGAAATTAGAGATAAACCTCTTAATTCAAATTGAACGAATGATTATTGTGTGTTAAATTTGGAACATGAAACATGGATAACATATAAACTTCTATTCTATCAACTCATAGTAAACCATGACAGTGAAAGCAATCATAATATATTTACAAATTGAAATAAACATGACTTGAATAAAAACACAATATGGAGAAGCTAAAGCTTTGACAAATATTATATTCCATTCAAGTCTGTAAATGAGAAATCCATAGTTTTTCCCCAGGCAGAGATGATGCCATGTTTACAAAATAACATGCTTATATAGGTTCCAGGAAAAAAATGTTTCATGTTGATAATATCAAATCTATTCCAAAAATATGGGGGATGCAACCTCCCTGATTTTACTTGATATCAAAATACAAACAACCTAATCTATTTACTAAAAACAAAAAGTTCATATGGCTGGAAGATCTCAATAGTGCCGATCTCAACAGACTTCTAAGCAAGAAGTAGGGAATATTCAATGGGAAGTCAATGAAACTCATAAGCAATCATAGATGATATAGGAAAACTAACCCAAATATTCCTTCACACATAATGAATTGTTTCAAAATAGCAAGTAGATCATGCCACCTAGGTTTTAAGGATGAGACAGAAATTCCTCGATTGCAACTAGTGATTTTTTGTGAGGTGAACATCAAAGTCCAGGGGACCTCTTCAACTTTTGTGTTCTTGAACCATTTTTGCCCGACAGTTGGTAAACCCGTGGCTTGGCTTAAAAAATCTTCAATTACCTCTAGTTGCATGTCACCTATCTTTTCTCTACAGCCATCGAAGGTCAATGCGAACTCTTGGGAAACTCTTAGA
This sequence comes from Picea engelmannii, assembly GCA_009831015.1. Classification (NCBI taxonomy): domain Eukaryota; kingdom Viridiplantae; phylum Streptophyta; class Pinopsida; order Pinales; family Pinaceae; genus Picea; species Picea engelmannii. The sequence continues at coordinate 286,059 of ML786141.1, forward strand.
TTGAAACCCTTAAATTTTTCAATGAATAAGCACCAACCGTTCCTTTCTAAATCGTCCCTGGTGTTATCATATGATAACAAGGTTTGGATGCCACTGGGCTCGATCCTTACCACAGGAGCCATGGTGAACAGAAGGGAATCAACACAGAACCTACAAGTAGGATTTGATAAAAAGCCACAGAGCCATAGCCCGAAGCTTCAACAAAACAATGCTATGATAGTTCAAACGGTAGGCAGAGGTGTTAATCACCATGCGTGGGAACGAAATTGTGAAGCCCGAGACCATATAGAAGAATAATGGCATGTTGTACTTCATATGACACCTTGGCATGGGTACGTATTAGGACCAAAACGTTTTGAAAACCATAGTACGCGCATTCAAAGATTAATCACAAAGGTAAGTGCATCGAATAACAATTGAATAATTCAAAGTTTTCATGAATCAAAACTCTATCAATATCAATCAAATATTAATGAATGGAGGTCTTTCACTTATGCAACCAAGGCACTTTTAAAACCAAGGAGTTATAAACAAGGAGAACAATCATGTTCATAGCAAAAATATGACAATTCAATAATAGACCATATGAACAGTTTTCCTTTAATCAAAAATCGAAACAAAGTGTCAATTCCAACTGAGAGTTTTCATGCTTACAGTCATGAAAACAAAAATAAAAAAGAAGATATGTAAAAAGCGACAAGTGACAAGTGTCTATTAGTGAGAATGCTCATGACAAGTAATGAAAATTTAGAGACCCTGTGTAGGCAGCTTATAAACAATAATAATTATATCACTACTGCCAACAATGGCGACATGCTGGGAGAAGCAGTTATGTCTGCCAAATGAAAGAGTTTAGATTAGGATAATCAGAAAAAACTTCAAATCGAAAACAACTGAAAAAAGATGTCTGAACATCGTAAATAATTTTAATGCATTCTAGTTTCAGATTACTGTTATTGTAAAGAGACGAAAACTGATGACAATCTTAACAAAAGAGAGCCACGATGTTAAAGTTAAAATATTCAATACTGTTGACAGGGCCGTTGCTGCCAGCAGGCGTCCATAGCCTCGACAGGGATGTCAATTAACCCACTCTGATATCTGTATCCTGCTAAGAAGTTCAAGATCAGAATGAAGGAAATTTAAGGTCAGAAAGAATCCATATCTGAGAATTTTCTTTTACCTAACATTGCTTCACTGCCAGCGGGCCTGTTCAGTACCTCGACGAAGTTATCTTGGCATCATGCATGCATTTACCCGCTGCCAGCAGACCTCTTCAGTATCCCGACAGGTTTACAAGCACTTCCCACAGCTCTCTGAAGGTTTATTTAGTTTTAAAGATATTTAATAGAGCGGGGTGACGCTGAAAATCCTGGTTTTTGGACACATCTTAGTAAATTATAGACCTTGAATAAATTTCTCAGTTGTCCTTCATTAAGATCTAGAAATAGTTTGTTAATAAAACTGACTTTCAAGAGCAGGAAGACATCTCTGAGTTGTTCTCCTAAGGAACAGGGACATCGTAAAAGGAATTTTTATGGATGAACGTGAATATCTTAAGTTGCAGATTGAAATCAAGAGACACTTTTCAAACTACAAGTTATCTTCAATATGGTTGGAAACTCAGAGAAATACCAGAATTGATGTTCAAATAAATTTTAGCAGTCATTTTCGAGGGGAAATTTTTCTGTTATTTCTGTCCGAACTAAACCATGATGCAGGCATATATGTTTCAAAAGAAAGACCGATAGCAAAAGAAAAACAAAATCAAAACAAATCAGCAAAGAAAAAACAAACAACAAACAAAACAAAAAATAATTACACAGTGTGCATGGAAGCGTCATCAGGAAAAGTACCTTTTTAGAGCTTGGCCATTCACCGGAAAGGTGTTTGGATGTCCCTCTAAATTCTGTAATCGGAACGAACTAGTACCCAATTTCTCAGCAATTAAAAATGGTCCCAACCACAAGTTCTGAAACTTTGTATGCTCTCCTTTTCCCTCATGAGGTTTGTCCCATTTTAGGACAAGGTCACCTACCTCAAAATTTCTGCTAGAGGCAGAATTGAAATCAAACCAGTTTTTAACAATGAGTTGATGTTGATCCAATTTTCGTTTTGCTTGAGCCCTCACTTCTTGTAATTTTAACAAAGCGTTAATTCCACTCTCCAAAGGGGTACAGTCTTCTTCCTGTACTTTATGTGATAACTACAGAGATGGAAGAAGGACATGTGGTGGAAGAATTGCCTCTCTACCGTAAACGAGAAAGAAAGGTGAGTTACCCACAACAGTTTTAGGAGTTACTTTATCAGCCCAGATTGTGTTTAACAATGCGTTATGCCAGTTTTTATGGTTTTTGGAGACCGTTCTCTTGATAATTTTGATCAGATTTTTATTGGTCGATTCTGCCAAACCGTTGCCTTAGGGGTAATAGTTGGCATATTACTTTAATTTAATTCCTTTTTCTAGAGCGAAATCGCTCATTTCAAGAGACAAAATATAAGAAGCATTGTCAAATACCAGGCATTTAGGGATACTGAAATGAGTAATAATATTTGAATTCAGGAATGATATTACCTGGATGGTATTTACAAATTTTAATGGGGTAGCCTTAGACCACATGGTGAATTAATCTGTGGCTATTATGATATACTTATGCTACTGCAAGGATGGCGGATTGATTGGGCCTATAATATCCAGACCCCACTGTTGAAAATGGGAGTCTACCGAAACTGGTTGCAAAGGGAAAGTTGGTTTTTGTATTCATCTAGATGCTTTTTGACAAATCACACACTTGTGACATAAAGCATGGGCATATTTGAAAAGGGTAGGCCAGTAATAACCTGCTCTTAATACTTTATGGGCAGCGGTGTCTCCACCAAAATGCCCATCAGCTTCTCCTACATGCAATTCCAATAAGACTTTTTCTGCTTCATCTTTCTCAAGACAGCGCATTAGTACTCCATCAAAATTTTGACAAAACAAAATACCATTAATTAGCTGAAAAGAAGAATATTTTAATCTTAGTTCTCTCCTTTTTGTGGGATCAAGGTGACAGGGAGCTGATCCACATATAAGACAAAAATTTATGTCATCATACCAGGGACTAACAGGGTTTTGTGCACAACAGATTTGATTTTGATAGTGTTGTCCTGGATTTAACATATCGTTTTCCTCTTGCTGTCCTATAGCTGAATCAACGACCAATTTGAAAAAACCTTGGCCTCTTACAATTTGTGTTGGGGTGATTTCTATGTCATATTCCTATAAGGATGTGATCCAGTTTGCCCTTTTTTCACCTAGTTCTTTTTGTGCTAACATATTTCTAACAGCCGGGTAAGGGACAATGATTTTCGTCCTAGATTTCAACATATAAGATCATAAGTGCTTTACTGCTTTGAAAATAGCATAGGCTTGCTAATCTACTACTGGGTAATTAAGTTCTGCCCCCTTGAAGGCTGAGCTCATAAAGGCGATTGGGATCTCGTTGTTTTCAACGTTCTTTTGAGTTAGGACGACAGTGTATGAGCGGTTAGAGGCAAACGTGTAGAGGGTGAAGTCTTGTGAAAAGTTGGGGCTCATTAGAGAAGGAGCATCTATTATGGCCTTTTTTATTGAATCAAAAGCCTAGCTTTCTAAAGGTCCCCAATGGTACTGTACATCCTTTTTTATTAGGTTTTTTAATGGTCTCACCATTTCTGAAAAGATGGGGACGAATCTCCTAACAAAGTTTATCTGTCCTAAGAAGGACTGCATGGAATTTTTGGATGAGGGAGGGGGTAGTTTCAAAATGACTTGAGTCCTTTCAGGGTCAATAATCATCCCTTCACTTGATACAATGAATTTGAGGAGCTTACCTTGTTCTACTACTAAGATAGATTTTTTAGGATTCAAAGAAATGTCATACTTACGACATCGTTGTAGAACAGATCTTAAATGAGCCAGATGATCTTATTTATTTTTCGAAAAGACAATGACGTCATCTAGGTAAACTACCACAGATTGATTGATTAATCCTCGGAAAGTGATGTCCATCACTCTCTAGAAAGTGGCACCGACATTTATGAGTCCAAAGGGCATCTTTCTATAAGTGTAGGTGCCCCATAGAGTGCGGAAGGTGGTTTTGAGTTGGTCTGGAGGAGACATAAGGACTTGGTTGTACCCTGAAAAACCATCCAACAAGGATAATCTTTCAGAACCAGATACCTGTTGAAGGATCTGTTCCATGGGAGGGACATGGTAGTTGTCTTTATCAGACGCTCGGTTAAGATTTCAAAAATCGACACATAGTCGGATTTCACCACTCTTCTTTTTGATAGGGACAAGATTAGAGACCCATTGTGTGTGCCTAACTGGGAAAATTATCTTAGCGTTCAAGAGTTTGTTTAATTCCTTCTGGACCGTTGGTTCGAGCTTTGGGTGCATTTTCCTTAACTTTTGTTGAAAATGTTGGGTTTGGGGTTTCATGGGAATACCATGTTGTATGATGTCAGGATCAAAGGTTTTTAGGTCGTCGTACATCCAAGCAAAAACATTTTTGAATTCCTTAAACAACTTAATAAATGCTACCTTTTCTTGCTCAGAACACCCCACCCCTAAATTAATGCACTATGGGTTGTCTTTAGTTCCCAAATTTACTTTTTCATGCGTCAAAGATGAACTATTCATTTTACAGTTCACTGATTTTCTGAACTTGTCGTGAAGATCATTAAATTTTTCTAATCTAACTACAGATTTTGGGATAGATTTTACCATGTTTGATGAAGATTCTGGGGATCTCGGATCAGGTATTACCGTAAAGTCACGAAGATTTTCGTCATGGGTACCTTCATCGATCACCACGCCCTGGAAAGTTTCTTCCATATGAAGAAAACTTATAATCTTTTTATCATCATCGAAGACTCTCCAATTCGTGATGTTGTCTAGGATGGACGGTCTGAACAACAGTTCGACGGAAAATGCATTCGGAGATAATCCCTCTGCTGGAAAAAGTTTTGAAGTGACGTTAGCTAACAAATCAATTTCCAAATTATTCAATCTAGGAATAGAATTTACGTTAAATGCAGAAAACTTGTTCAGCAAATTCCATACCTCAGTTTGATAGCTTTTAAGGTGCGGAGATAAATAGTGGATAATTTTTTTTACCTGTCTAACCACTATTTCTGAATCACCAAAGACAGTCAAATTTTGAATGTTTAGATCTAATTCTTTTCTGAGGCCTTGCAAGAGTGCCTCATATTTGGTCGTGTTGTTTGTACATTCAAATTCTAACCTACAAGCAATCAGAGTCTTATTACATGTTGGATCGATGAGCACACAACTTGCACTAGCTCCTTCCTTAGATTTTGACCAATCAAAGTAAAGAGACCATAGTTGATTGTCATTGGTTGCATGTGACCACCGAGAGGAAGTTGTTGGCTACGTATATGTCAAAATTTTAGATTTTTGTTCCAGGTTAGTGATAGTAGAAGTTTTGGCCATGAAATTACCAATAAAAGTATCCATCCCCTGCATTTCAGGTGAATCAGCAAAAGGAGTGAATGGTTCATTGGGATCATTTAAATCAGTCACCGTGAACTTCAGATAAAGTTCATGATTTACCTTGATTCTGTTGGGCTTTCCATTCTCAGGGAGCCACAAGTGAGACCAATCCGTTGCAAAATAGCCATGTAATTGTTCTGACTAGTATCTACTTAAAAACAAACCATAAACTTCAGGAATGTCTACAACAATAATATCAATCACTTGATGAACTTTAGGATTAGACGACAATCTTATAAGCACATTTCTTAATTCGCCTATCACTTTAACACTAGTTCGATCAAGCTAGATAATTTTCAAGCTGGATGGTTGAACTTTGGCATTGATCTTTTGACAGACAGACCAATGCATTACGTTAGATGACACACCTGAATCGACCATACAATTATGTACATTCCTATTGAAAATTTCAAAAGTCAACAAAAATGGAGGGATATTTTTGTGAGTATTAACAGTGGAAGTTTGTTGCTTTTACTCGTAGCCTATGAAACTGGTTTATCTACATTTGTTACATTATTTACAGGAAGGTCTCTTTTCTCATGAGGCTCGGATGTAGTTTTGGCAGAGGCCTTCTGAGGAATTTTGGGGCTGTTTTGAACACCTTTGTTGTTGTTTGGATTGTTCTCTGCAATATTCTGCAACATTTTTTGTAGAAGGAAAGGGAATTTTAATAATTCGTAAACATAAATGTTAGCCCTAAGATTTTTTAGATCTTCAATCAAATCATAATCTAAACTTGGGTTTACTGAATTCTATTTAGTCTCAGTTGATTTAGACTGTTTTTGAGGCAAAGTCGTTGTAATTTTAGAAGAAGGCTTATTTGTTGTCTTACTCCTAGTATTGTAAGGATGCACTGTTTCGAAATTAGCTTGAAAAATGTTATCCGAAAAATGTCCGAAAATATTCGAAGAGGATTCATCTTCTTCTACTATCTCTTTCTCAGCTACCTCTTCAGGAATCTCGAGAGGAATCAAGTTATCATGTGCTTCTAGGATCGTTTGAATAGAAAATTGTAGGATTTCTAGATTTAGGCCTTCATTATTTGAATTAGGTCGGTTGGTGGGAAAAGGCTTCCTAAAAGGGGGTTTGTAGGGCCCTTTGCTCGAAGAATATTCTTCAGCCGACCTTTTCAAATCTATAACTTGATTGGACAATTTTTGAACGACTTTCTGTAGATCATCGTTTGATGTGGTTTCTATTTGAGGGACAATTTTGTCGTCTGAACAACTTCTATTTACTATAGGTGAGCAGGTAGGTGGGGGAGGAGTCTTACGACCTCCTCATGCCATTAATAGTTTTCAGGCCCTCCTTCTAGCGGCATTTGTTGACGGGCAAAATTGACCGCTCGTCAACTGGAGGAGTGAATCTGGTCCGGGGTTGTCTAATTAACCCAAGTCATTTGGATTAATCCACTTCGATGGGTTTAGCTGCTCCGTTGGCCGATCTAAGTCCTAAAGAAAGCGAAAAAACAAAACTAAAGAAAATGCAATAACTTGATGAATAACAATCGTTGAAAACTATATATAGATCTAATATATATTTACAGTTTAACTAACTAATATTTATAAAATAACTCTACTTATCATATGTACAATAAATGATTCTATTTCTAATATATATATAATGTGTACAAAATACGAATTTTAATCTAAATCCGCGAAAATCGAATGTAAATTGATTTTTTAAACAACAGTAAAGCTATTATTTAATCTTTTTTGATTTGTTTTCTTATAATGTTTATACTCAAGAAATGGAATATCAAAACTATCTAATTAAAAACAGAAATAACATATAGTAGAAGATGTTTTAACTACATGAAACTTATGTATTCATTAAACTAATGAAATCAAACTAACAAACTGACTTGTTACTGCATCCAATATCTTGTTCTTTATGTAGCGTCTAATCACCTTATCTGACGAGGTAAACCTATAGCAGATCCTGAAATTGCTTCCAATAATGTGAAGTCAAAATGATGGAGTTTTGAATTATAAGACACATACAGATGCAGTCACAATAATCTCATAATTTTACAAGAAGCCACATTAAGATAAACTTTGCCGTGAGAACTTGCATATAAACGTTTGATCGAAATCAGAGATAAACCTCTTAATTCAAATTGAACAAATGATTATTGTGTGTTAAATCTGGAACATGAAACAGGGATAACATATAAACTTCTATTCTATCAACTTGTAGTAAACCATGACAGCGAAAGCAATCATAATATATTTACAAATTGAAATAACCATGACTTTAATAAAAACACAGTATGGAGAAGCTAAAGCTGTGACAAATATTATATTCCATTCAAGTCTGTAAATGAGAAATCCATAGTTTTTCCCCAGGCAGAGATGATGCCATGTTTACAAAATAACATGCTTATATAGGTTCCAAGAAAAAAATGTTTCTTGTTGATATCAAATCTGTTCCAAAAATATGGGGGATGCAACCTCCCTGATTTTACTTGATATCAAAATACAAACAGCCTAATCTATTTACTAAAAACACAAAGTTCATATGGCTGGAAGATCTCAACAGTGCCTCAAATCTCCTTGGAAATCATGGGTTCCTGAAAACAAATGAAAATGGGAAGTTTTTAGATATGTTTTCAATTCTAAAATCAAGCAATTCAAATTTTTTCTAACTGGCTACAGAATCTTACGTTTCTGTAGCTAGTTATAATTACAACTACAATCATATTTTATTCAACAAATAAAACAAACTAATCTTTATGAGAAAGTTAATCTATTCGATCAAATCATATATCCTAACTTGAGAGTGATGAAATCATACTAAAATCCAATCAGAGCATACCTCAAATCATGGGATTAAAACATATCAAGCAATCTTGGAGTTTACGATTGCTGTTGTTGCTTCTACATTCTTAAAAATGACAGATCATGTAGTTTTTAGGTGTTTCTCCTTTGCTTGAGTTATGGATTGGAGTCTATTGTTCTCGCTTGTCAACAAATCCACTTGGTGTTTTAAAGATTTAAGCCGGGACTGTAGTAAAGGCACATCTGTATAATACCTGTCGATCCAGGATTGACATTCATCACACTGTGGCTGTAGGGTTTGTGCATTTTCACTTACAGCATTAAGGGCTAGAGAATTGTCCATGCGAAAGGTAGGTTTATTACAGAGTTGAATGCCCGAGAATTATGGGTTTCCTTTTAGACATGGAGGTAGGTTGTTTACATAGTCATAGGGTGTGTCAGGATAGGGCCCATATGACACGGGATCTTCTTCAGCCAAAAACCTTTCAATTTCCAAATCTGAATCCTCACTTAATTCAATCGTGTTGTTTATGTTTGCACAAGGTTTGATTTTGTTTCAAGCACATCATGAAATCAAACGACCAACCCTTTTATTTTTGTAATTAACATCGACGATGCCCTTTAGCTTCTTCCCTATGGGTTTTTTAATAGTTTTAGTGCAACTCTTTGGGTGCGAACCTGGTTGATTGTCTGGTTGAGTAACATTAGGGTAGGTTGAGGGTTCAATATCAGGGGCAAGATCACAGGGCAGGAGTGGTGGAGGAGAAGCGGTAGGTTTCACAAGGGTTTCTATGACAACAAGCTTATCAACCTGTCCCAACTCACTATTGCCAAAGCCATTTCGTAAAACAAAAGCATCCCAACAATCATTCTGTAACTGTAACTGGTGCACAAGGATAATTTTTATAAGCCCGTGGTGAAATAAACTTGAATCAGACCTCAGCCTCTTAAACCGTTTTCCCATATTATACAGACTTCTAAGCAAGAAGTAGGGCATATTCAATGGGAAGTCAATGAAACTCATAAGCAATCGCAAATGATACAGGAAAACTAACCCAAATCTTCCTTCACAAGTAATGAATTGTTTCACAATAGCAATTAGATCATGCCACCTATGTTTTAAGGATGAGACAGGCATACCTCGATCGCAACTAGTGATTTTCCGTGAGGTGAACATCAAAGTCCAGGGGACCTCTTCAACTTTTGCGTTCTTGAACCATTTTTGCCCGACAGCTGGTAAACTCATGGCTTGGCTTAAAAAATATTCAGTTACCTCTAGTTGCACGTCACCTATCTTTTCTCTGTAGCCATCAAAGGTCAATGTGAAATCTTGGGAAACTCTCAGATTGAAACCCTTAAATTTTTCAATGAACAAGCGCCAACCATTCCTTTCTAAATTGTCCCTGGAGTTATCATACGATAACAAGGTTTGGATGCCATTGGGCTCGATACTTACCACAGGATCCATGGCGAACATAAGGGAATCAACATAGAACCTACAAGTATGATTTGATAAAAAGCGACAAAGCCATAACCCCGAGCTTCAACAAAACATTGCTATGACAGTTCAAACGATAGGAAGAGGTGTTAATCACCATGCATGGGAACGAAATCGTGAATCCCGAGACCATACATAAGAATAATGGCATGTTGTACTTCATATGACACCTTGGCATGGGTACGTATTAGGATTAGAACATTTTGAAAACCATAGTACGCGCGTTCAAAGATTAATCACAATGGTAAGTGCATCGAATAACAATTGAATAATTCAAAGTTTTCATGAATCAAAACTCTATCAATATCAATCAAATATTAATGAATGGAGGTCTTTCACTTATGCAACCAAGGAACTTTTAAAACCAAGGAGTTATAAACAAGGAGAACAATCATCTTCATAGAAAAAATATGACAATTCAATAATAGACCACATGAACAATTTTCCTTTAATCAAAAATCGAAACAAAGTGTCAATTCCAGCTACAAGTTTTCATGCTTACAGTCATGAAAACAAAAATCGAAAGGAGGATATGTAAAAAGAGACAAGTGACAAGTGTCGATTAGTGAGAATGCTCATGACAAGTAATGAAAATTTAGAGACCCTGTGTAGGCAGCTTATAAACAATAATAATTATATCACTGCTGCCAACACAACCTGACTGCAATTCATTTATGGGTTAGAGGATTGTTCTAGTCCTAAGAAATTAAATCCAGTAAGGTACTGTTTTTGTGAAGGTTGACACAACTATTCCTGGTCGCCTAAGCTTCACCATATATTTCATGACATTCGTTTTCTCTCTTAGTACACCCCCTTTCAAGAAGTCATGCAACACTTATACATTTTTCTAGTAATTAACATAATTTACATTCATTGAACTTTTATGAAAAAGTCCATCAAATCAAACATTCACAAATATTGATTTTTCCATAGTCCCTTGGAAAATATAGTTATATTTATAAACTAGGGGAAACAGGGCGCTACAATTCCCTCCCCCTTAAAGGAACATCGTTCTCGATGTTCTATCTATCATCATGCTCTGTATATACAGAAGTGAACAAAAATCGATACGCCTACCTCATGGAATCCTCCATTTCCCACGTAGCCTCATCTAGGCCAAAGTGTTTCCACTACACCTTGACCTGTGCAATGGTTCAGTTCCTGAGTGGGGTTTCCTTCCTATCTTTTATGCATTGAGGTTTTGGCAGGAATTCTCCCTCTGGCTCCACCTGGATCACAAACTAGTCAATTATATGATTAGAATCATGTACATATTCCTTCAATAATGAAACATGGAAAACATTATGTGCCTTTACTGTAGGAGTTGGGAGTGTTATCCTATAGGATACAGTTCCCACTCTATCTAAGACTTCAAAGGGTCCACAATATCAAGGTTCCAGCTGGGCAAAAGCTCCCATTCTTAGGAAACTCTTCCTGGGCCTAACTCTGAGATAGACATGGTCTCCTTTCTTGAACTCTCTGGGAGTTCTCTTTATGTCAGCGTAAATTTTCTGTCTATCCTAGGAATTTTTCATATTTTTCTTTATCTGAATCATTTTTTGTTCCATTTCTTTAATCCTATCGGGTCAGATTGTAATTCTATCCACTGGATTACTCAAGCTGACTGGCGTCTTACACAATCTACCATAGAGGGCGTCAAAAGAGCTCATCCTTAGTGACTCTTGATAACCGTTGTTGTAGAAAAATTATACCAATGGTAGGTAGTCTTCCCACTTCTTAGGCTGATGCATTACATGCATCCTTAACATGTCTTCTAATATTTGTCTTACTCTTTATGTCTATCCATCATTTTGAGGGTGATAGGTTGTGCTAAACAACAATTTAGTCTCAAAACCAACCATCAAGGATTTCCAAAATATTGAAGTGGATTTTATATCTTTGTCAGATACAATCTCCCTAGGCATGCCATGCAATTTGAATATATCCTTCATGAATATGTTGGCGATATATATTTCCTTGTAACTTGACTTGAAAGGGATGAAGTGAGCAGACTTGCTCAATTTTTCCACCACCACCATGATGGCATCATTTTGCTTGGCTGATTTTGGTAATACGGTGATGAAATCCATGGATATGGTTTCCCATTTCCATTCGGGAATTGGTATAGGTTGTAACAACCATGCTGGGTGTCGGTGTTCTGCCTTAAATTGCTAGAATTCTAGACACTTAGCTAAATAATCAGCTACGTCCTTTTTCAATCCAGGCCAATAGAATTGTTTCCTAGTGGCCGTGATCATTTTCTGATATCCTGGGTGACCATATATGGTCTCTTTTGCAATTCGTACATTATGAATCTCTTCAAGTAATCACAACATGGGATATACAATCTATTTCTATAAGTCAGCAGACCTTCATCCAACATCTGATAGCTTTCATACTTTATCCCTGTGGGCTCTTTCTTTAGGTACGATGTCACGGTTTTGAAGAATGCATATGTTTCTTGTGAATTCCTGACTCTTTCCTTGACATCCATTTCACAGGTGCTTACCATTTCCAGGTGAATTCTTTTCACACTTTTGCTAAGGGAATCGACCACTCTATTTTCCTTTCCTTTGATGTTTTTTATTTTGAAATCAAACTCAATAAGGAGAGCCATCCACCTAGATTGTCTTGCATTGAGATTTGGTTGATCAAAAAGGTCCCTCAATCCACAATGGTCTATCATAAGTACAAATTTTCTACCCAGGAGGTAATGCCTCTAAATTTTTAAAGCATGCACTATGGCAGCCAACTCTAGATCATGGATCACATAATTGATTTCATGCGCATTCAATTTTTTGGATTCGTAGAAAATTACATGTACTTCTTTCATAAGGACTCCTCCGAGTCCTTCCTTGAAGGAATCCGTGCACAAGAGGAAGTCATTATCAGGGTATGCAATCTTCATCATGAGTGCATGGGTCAGAAGCTATTTAGTTCCTGAAATATTCCTTCACATTCTGATGTCCAAGTGAATTTAACACCCTTTTTATGAAGGGCAGTGATTAAACAACCAATATTGGAAAATCCTTTTATGAACCTTCTATAGTATCCTGCTAAGCCCATAAAGGATATGATATCAGATACATCCTTTGGGGTAGGCCAATCCATAATAGATCTGATCTTTTTAGGGTCTACTGCCACTCCTTCTTTAGAAATAACATGGCCTAAGTAATGAACTTGCTTCTGGAAAAAGTCACACTTGCTAAACTTAGCGTAGAGCTGATGCTCTCTTATTACTTGGAGTACAATTCTAAGATGTTCTTCATGATCCTCTCTTTTCTTGGAGTAGATTAGGATATCATCAATGAAAACCAATACAAATTTATCTAGGAATTTGTTGAGTACATTATTCATCAAGCACATAAAAGTGGTGGGGGCATTGGTTAGTCCAAATTGCACCACCACAAATTCATAGTGACCATATCTGGTCTTGAAGGCTGTTTTGTGGATTTCTTCATCCATGATTCAGACTTGATGGTATCCATACCTTAAGTCAATATTTGAGAAAATATAAGCACCCCCTAATTGGTTGAACAATTCATCGATTCTTGGTAAGGGGTACTTGTACTTTATGGTTGTCTTATTGAGTTGTCTATAATCTATGCATAGTCAGAGTGTGCCATATTTCTTCTTCACAAAAAAGACTGGTGCTCCCCATGGAGACACATTGGGCCGGATGTATCCTTTGTCCATCATTTCCTTTAGTTGTAGCTTGAGCTCAACTAGCTTGGGTGTACTCATCCTATAGGGTTTCCTAGACACTGGCACTGATCCTATTGCAAGTTCTATGGAGAAGTCAATGTCTCTTCTCGAAGGTAGACCCGGTACCTCTTCTAGAAACATGTCTCTATACTCTCTTAATATGGGGTGGTCTTATAGGTTTGGTTTTTCATCCTCAACAGATTCCAACACCTGTATTTCATATAGAGGACATCCCTTTCTACAATACTTTTTCATTTGAAGGGTTGATAGTCATCTCACCGAGACATGATTTTGAATACCTTGGAGGGTTATCTTTCTCCCTTCTTCATTTACACATTCTAAGGTTTTTTGGTAACAATCCAACTTATTTTTATAAGAAGCTAGCCAATATATACCAATCAACAGGTCATAAGATCCTAGGGGAAGTATTTTAAGGGTAGCTTGGGTGGGTAATCCATCCATAATGAATTGGCAAGCTGGTATGACCTCTGCTACTTTTATTTTGGTGATAGTGTCTAGTTGTACTAACCATGGATTAACATGTCTAGTTGGTTGTAGTTTACACTTATCAACAGTCCGAGGGGCCACATAACTCAAATTAGAACCAGGGTCAATTAAAATAGAAACCAAATGGTTGGCAATCATACCTTCCATCTCCACCACTGAAGCTTGGTATTCGGCTTCTTTATTTTCCAAAGCTGCATAAATCTGTGGCATGTTCCTAGACACATCATTGATTGTGGTAGATTATTAGATGTTGTAGACTCTCCTACTATTATATTGTCTATGTGGACAATCCCTTAGTAGATGTTCTTCTCCACAACCCCAAAATTTCAAGGGTTCCTTCTTTGGGTTATCATTATTTCCTGGGGTTGCTCCAAAAGGTTTATTTCCACTCTGATCCCATAACTAGACTTACTCTCTTTCTCCTATATCATCTGTGGAGGAATTTGACATTTCACACTTCACTCCTCTTTACTATCTATGCACGAGACTACTCGGAGTTCCGAACTTATGAAGTCCCGTAAGATCACCACGTGGCTCTGGCCTTCAAACCATTCAGTCTCTCTACCATACTACATTTCAAATCCTCTAGAGTCTCAAAAATCCTGGAATCTTGGAGTCCCAGTCATTTCACCAACCATGTTGGCTAGGTGGGCATGTATCAGGAATGAACACGTAGGAGGGGTTAGGGTCACACGTGTTACGTTCCAATGGGCCTATAGGGTATGTGATACACATGAATCTGGGTGACAAGTGGCATGTCAAGCTAGGGTCCACATCACCCTGGGTAGCGTCACTACACCACGTCACCCTAGAATAATGGACTTCTAACATTCCTCATATCTCACAGCTGAGATATGACCACGTAGACTTATAGATCTATGACTTTGGTTGCCTTGAGGATTCGATGTTCGGGAGTTTTGCGATGAAAACTCCTCTTGTCTCAGAAATTTCCCAACCTCTGAACTAAAGGGGCTAGCGCCATGAATCCTTGGTATATCGACGACAGGGAAAAGACCCAAAATATCCCTCGATCTATGCCTCTAGGTCCTTCGGGGCTTTGACCTTCGACATTTCATATCCCAGTTTAGTTGGTAAGATAGGTTCACCTAAATACCTAAGGAACCACCTAATTTCATTCAAAATTATGGGAAACTGAGTCTCCTGATTAACTTTGGCCAGTATAAGGCTGGTAAGGTCGGTCATACTCCAAAGTCCCAGACTTCAGGAGCTCTGAATCCAGGAGGAATTAGCTTCCTTAAGATTAGCCAAAGGTTCCTAGGTATTGATCATATGGGTCCTCTCGAATGGATCTTGTCCATTTGTCTTCCAAATGAAGAGACCTCCCATATAAAGGCTTGAACTTCGCTATCCTTCCTCCGCTTTATCATGAAATGGTTAAGGACTTGGCCTAGAGTCCTGGCCGGACAACAAGGAATCTGAGAGAGGTATCCCCTTTAGACGGAGAGGTTCAAATTGACACGATATCTCTAGCTCGACCATCTTATAAGATTATACCCTAAGAGCCTCATGCTCTAAGCTTGGGCATACAGACTATAAATCAGAAGCATAAGTTCACAAGGAAATGAATGCATACACATATCACGACCATTCCACACAAAAACCATTTATAAGTACACATATATACATAAACTCCTGCATTCATCCATTATTTCAGTTCAATACATAAAGTAGGAAAATACTTATCAGAACCAGATAACGTGAAGCGACTGCTGAAAGGGGTGCTCGTTTCTTCCCAACCATAGGCTCAGTCACTCCTAACGGATTTACCACTAGCCACCCCCGAGCTAGACCACAATGCTTTGAGATATAATCCTTTCTTTTGGCTCAGCGATAGTAGGGATGGAGGTTACTCTCCTCCTTCTGCAGGATCTTGGAAACAATTTACACGATACCAAGCAAGGAGGACCAACCTCGTCTATCATCTTGTATCATAACCCTACTAGCCATTTTCCTGTGACCAGAATGTTGATGATTGAAACTACATGAGACATTCTCCAAGACACAAACCTGAGAGAGATCCCATGAGAGGGGTTTGTGGTTCCTATCTGAGACAGATATGGAATGTAGAGATGGCCTCCTCCTTACAGAGAGTTGAGAATAACTCTAGATGATTCTCTTGTTTAACGCAGTGAGAAAGGATATATATAGAGTTGGATGTTCTTGTTGTTGAGCACAAGGTGAACGTGTGAAATCCCAAAGTGTTGGGTGCATAGTCATGAGACATAAATGAATATGATGTATTAGCATCCTTCAAGAAGAGAGTTGATGAGAAAATCCAGATGACTCTCATGTGTAATGCAGTGGGAAATAAGATCCATTGAGTGGACGTGCCTGTGAACGAGCACAAGTGAACATGATCCCAGTGGTTAAGCACTAGTGAAGAAGTGGTTCTTTTGTGTAATTTAGTGAGCCAGAGATATGGAAATCCCTATGGATGTGCCCCTAGTGGCTGAGCACTAGTGGGTGTATGAGATCCCTTTCTGTATTTTTCAAGAGTCATACCTTCATGTAACCCCAATTGTAATGTAAAGGGTACAGGTCGACCCCACCGTAATGTGATTGATAATTAATGTAAAAGATAATTAATTTGGTTAATATTAATTATATTATGAGATATAGAGGTTGTCCCTATTGCGCCAATATACACTTCTACTGACAGTTTAAGTCTAATATAAGTAAAGGTAAATTCCCCATTGAGGAATTATATCTTTTGTGTGAGTTTGGAAATTTCAGCAAGTACATCTACTTGGGAAAAGTACACACCTCTCTTTGGCGCTATTCTTCTAGGGTTTGCAAGAACCCTCTTGTGTGCTAGGTTTTCTTGGTGGTGAAGTTCCTTCTATTGAAGAATATATCAAAGGATTTGGATGGGTTTTCTTCCCTTGCTGAGAAGGGTTTCCCAGGATACTTCTTGTGTCCTTGTGCATGGTGTTTCTTCTTGTGATTTTTCTTGCTACAACATTATTGTTTATGGTTAAGTTACATGCTAAAATGGAAATAAATTCATGCTTGACCTTTTCTATTGAAAAATAAACATGGTTTCAGAGCATAGGTCTTGAAGAACCCATTGCACAAACAACCTTCAACCGTCTTCTTTCTCTTCTACAGAAATCGTACGACCCTCCTAGGGTTCCCAGAAAATCCGTACGACCTGCTCTTATAGAAGCTTTCATCACTTGGCACTTGGATGTTGGGGATAAAAAGGGAATAGTAGTGTATGATTTCCTTCATCACACCTCCAACAAGCTTCATATCAAAATTTTGAGAATTTTGAAAATTTGGGCCTAGGGTTTCGCTAATTTCTACAGAAATTTCAGTATTAAGGTTTCTACAACTCATTGAAGGAGCTCTTCATCTCCCCAATGTTCTCCTATATTTCAAAGGATTATTTTTGGCAGTCATAAGTCCAACAAAACCTAAAAGTGTTATCCTATCCTAGCCGTTAGGTTTTCTATTCCAGTTGACAAAGGGTTGTGAAGAATCTAAAATTATGATGAACAAAACTATGATGGAAGATAAGCTTGATGGATCAAGAAAATTCAAGTTTCTAGAAGACAAGACTTAAAAGGAAGACTTATTGTGGGTGGTACAAAAATGTTTCACTGTGACATACCTCCTTCATGAAGATGTCTGAGGACAAAGATCAGCCATGTTCCATTGAATAAATCATATCAGCACCCTCAGGTATGCACTTGTATATATATTATTTGTATCATTTTCATGAGGGTAATTGCAGGACAGAGGAACCTTTTGTTGAAGTCTTGGATCCAGAGGGATCTCAGTGCATTGAAAGGAACAACACACTGGAAGTGAAGACTCCAAGTTTTATTGTTTTAATTATCATTCCTCTAACCTATATTTCTAAAGTTTTCTACATTACAAGTAGGTGTTGCAGGTGTGACAACAATACTTAAATTTCTTTGATTCTAGATATGTACTCATTATTCTCCTTTAGGAGATATTATTTCTTTGGTTCCTCTTGTTTTATTGTTCCACACAGGTTAATAACAAAGGAAGATGCTTATCCTTCATAGGGATTCACTTGACTCAGAGGGAGTCAAAACTATTTGAGAAAGAGGAAGAATAGAACCATCCTTGAGACAACCAATGCAATAATGCATGATCATAATCTTTCTATGATTCCATGTGAAGAAGCATGCATGAAACAACATATGTTCAGAACAAGAGGCTTCACTAGATTTTGAAAAACATAACTCCCAAACCTTCACTGGAGTGAAGCCTGAGATTGAACACTTTAGGATATTTGGGTGCCCATTGTATTCACATGTACCCAAAGAGAATAAGTCCAAGGTAGACCCTTCAGGGAGAAATGATACATTTATGGGATAAAAAATGAATCATCGAAGACATTCTAGATCTACATCCCTAGTTAGTGAAATATTGAGACAAGCAGAGATGTTGTCCTTGAAGAAGAGATAGCCTTTCAAAGATCCAAAGAATATCAGATGGAGATTGACAGTGAGACAATACCTTCTCCCCCTTCATCATTTCAGAGGGAGACATAACTTATTCCAGATGATCCAATTGCGACAGTTGATATGTCCAAGAGATATTGCAATAGGGCATAAATGACATGCCTAGGCTCACTCTGTAGGAGCTAGAGGAACATACAAGCCCCTCAAGGAACTTCCCAAGAAAGAAAAAAAAAAATTCAAGCTATCCTTCAGTCATGAGCCACTTCATTGATTTTGACCCTCCTTGTCTTGGAGAAGCAACACGAGAATAGGTACGGAAAGATGCCATAACAAAATAATACTAGTATATCTTAAAATAATGACGTTCAAAATATTGTTCAGAGACTAGAAGGGAAGTCTGTGGTAAATTCCAAGTAAATATATAAGATCAAACATGCAGTTGATGGAAGTGTCGAGAAATAAAAAGCGATATCTATATCCAAAGTATTCTCACAAATAGAGGGAGTTTTTTATGATGAGACACTTGATCCAATAAGCCCGATACACTTCCATCCGTACTAGCATCCATGATTTGGAAACTATATCAGATGGATGGATTCTTTATGAGTTTGGGTTTCAACAAGAGTATTGTTGATCCAAACCTATATTATTACAGTGTTGGTGATGAGAGCCTGATTTTAATGAATTATTTAGAAAGCCTTATTGTTGGATACAAGTAAGCTTTGACTTTTGATTTCGAGATGAAGCATATGAGTATGATGCACTACTTCTTGGGACAAGAAGTATGACAGAGGACCGATGAGATTTGCCTGAGGCAAGGAAAATATACAGTGGGAATATTAAATAAGTTAGTATGACAGAATGAAAATCCATGGTGATGGATTTGAAGAAAATGAATGATGATGATTCAAACAATATTGATCCATGGCTGATTGGATCACTGATATATTTGGTTAACACCAGACTTGATTCATGCTATGTAGTGAATGTACTTAGTCATTCCATGAGTTAGCTGAGACAGAATCACTAGACAAGAACGAAACATGTATTGATATATCTACGAGGCACAGTTAGATATGGCCTGTGATATGTCTCCAGTGTAGACTTGAGTTTGCAGGGATATGTAGAATGGACATAAAGTACAATGAACCAGAAGAGAACATCCGGTTGTTGTTTTACCATGAAGTTTTCCATGGTTTCTTGGTGTAGCAGGAAACAAAGACTCGTGCCCTTGAGTACCACATAAGCAGAGTATGTAGCATTGAGTGTGTGAAGCAATATAACTTCACAAGATTCTGACATATTTACTTGATCATGAGATGGATCCTATGATCATAAACAGAGTTGCGTGTAAAGCTCCTTGAGAACCCAGTGTTTCATGATAAGATTGAAACACGTTGAGATAAAATATCATTATATCATAGACATGATGCAGAGGAAAATAGTACACTTGCAGTACCTTCCTACACATGAGAAGATTGCAGACATATTCACCAAATTAACTTGGTGAAGGATACCTCCCTAGTTGAGATGGAGTGTTGATAACTATAGCCAAAAACCATGTTCAAAATACATATGTGTGAGACTTGGCATGGTGAAGAATTCCTACCTAGCTGAGAGGGAGTGTTGATGATTACATCTATGTGAGACATTCTCCAGGACACAAACTTGAGAGAGAGCCCCTGAGAGGGGTGTGTGGTTCCTATCTGAGAGAGATATGGAATGTAGAGATGGCCTCCTCCTTATAGAGATTTGAGAAGAACTCCAGATGATTCTCCTGTGTAACACAATGAGAAAGGAGATATGTAGAGTTGGACATGCCTGTGGCTGAGCTGAATGTGAACATGTGAAATCCCAAAGTGATGGGTGCATCGTCATGAGACATAAATGAAGATGATGTGTTATCCTCCTATGAAAAGAGAGTTGATGAGAAACTCTAGATGAATCTCCTATGTAATGCAGTGGGAAAGAAGATCTGTTGAGTGGACGTGCCTATGGATGAGCACATGTGAACGCAATCCTAGTGGTTGAGCACTAGTGAATAAGTGGTTCTTCTATGTAATGCAGTGAGCCAGAGATACGAAAATCCTTATGGATGTGCCCCTAGTGGCTGGGCACTAGTGGGTGTATGAGATCCCTTGCTATATTTTTCAAGAGTCAAACCTTCTTGTAACCCTAATTGTAATGTAAAGGGTATAGGTCGGCCCCACCTTAATGTGATTGATAATTAATTTAAAATATAATTAATCTAGTTAATATTAATTATATTATGAGATACAAAGGTCGGCTTTGTTGTGAGAATAAACACTTTTGTTGATAGGTCAAGTCTAATATAAGTAAAGGTAAATTCCCCATTGAGGAATTATATCTTTTGTGTGAGTTTGGAAATTTCAGCAAGTACATCTACTTGGGAAAAGTGCGCACCTCTCTTGGGTGATAGTCTTCTATGGTTTGCAAGAACCCTCTTGTGTGCTAGGTTTTCTTGGTGGTGAAGGTATTTCTCTTGAATAATATAACAAATGATTTGGCTAGGTTGTCTTCCCTTGTTGAGAAGGGTTTCCCGGGATACTTCTTGTGTTCTTGTGCATGGTGTTTCTTCTTGTGATCTTGATTGCTGCAAAATTATTGGTTAAGGTTAAGTTAAATGCTAAAATGGAATGTACTTCATGCTTAACCTTTTCTATTGAAAAATCAACATAGAATGCTCATTCCTTAGTTCTTCCTTGAACCCAAGAGCTTAGCCTCTCGTCTCTACACTCTTCACAAGTCTTCCTCTACCCACCACACCTTCCTTTATTGCCTTTCCTCAATAATATTGTACATGGCCCGAATTCCTGGTCCATGTTTAGGTATGAAATCCTTACAGATGGGTGCTCTGCCCCATCCCCTCATTAACTCTTGCGGAGGTCTTCCCACTTACCAACCTGACTGTAATTCATTTATGGGTCAGAGGATTGTTCTGGTACTGAGAAATTAAATCTAGTAAGGTATTGGTTTGGTGGATGTTAATGCAACCATTCCTAGTCCTCTTCACCATATCTTTCATAACAGTCGTAGTATCTCTTAGTACACCCGCTTTCCAGCAGTCATGCAACACTTATCCATTTTTTTAGTAATTAAGAGAATTTACATTCATTGACCTTTTATGCAAAGGTCCATCAAATAAAAAATTCACACATATTGAGTTTGCCATAGTCCCTTGGCCAACATAGTTATATTAAGAAACTGGTGGAAACAGGGTGTTACATCAAAAATATAAAAAACGACATTTTTTTTTAAATATTGATGTTAATACATATTTTTAACAAACTTTTAAAAATTATATACAATTTTTGTTTTATCATCCCAAACTAATTAGGAGTTAGCATGTTTTGACTATGAGGAGAAACCTATATTCCCCATGGAGCAGGGACTAATAATAATAACAATCTTTAATTCAATTTTAAAAAGTGGATAACCACTAATTCCAATCTTTATTTCAATTTTAAAAAGTGTGCAACCACTAATTCTTTTTAACTTATAATAGACATGTAAACATCAAAGACATTAAAACAAATTTAGGATTCCAAAGAAGTCATTTAGCTTTAATATATTAATGGTGGTGGTGGTGGTGGTGGTGGTAGTGGTTAATATCCACTTAGACCAAATTTGGTCTATTAAACCATAAAAAAGGTAAGGAATTACTTGGTTTTCTTTATAATTCTATTTTTGTGCTAAAAAATCTTTACGAGAAGTGTTCCTAAATAACCATAATTTTAATGAGTTAAAAGGTTAGAAACGATGATATTGTAAAAAATATTCTGAAATTGAGATTTAATATGGGTGTACACAAGACATTCTATGCAAAAGTGAATTTCATCTTCAACTCAGTGTCACAAAAATGACATTTTTTTTCGATCCATGATGTTTTAGGAATTCTCCAGTTCCCTATTTATGGAGCTCATAAGAGTTTGTTCTTAATTTAGCAATGTTGATTTTCTTCCTTACACTAGTTAAAACAAAGAAATACTTTTGATCTTCTAGATCAGTATTGATCATGTCAATTTTCACATGCAACTCTATGTGACTAATTTTAGATCTAAAAATTACTTCCTAGTGAACTAACTATCACTGAGCAACTTTACACTAAAATTATTGACTGAAAACATATGCAGTGGAAATAACAAGATTAGAGATGAATCATCAATACACAAGAGACACAATATTTATGTTCTGTAAATTTATCCAATTCTCCAAATATGAGGACCAAAACCATTCCTCTCAAAGTCACCAAATTTGAGGACAGAACTAGTCCTGTCAAAACCACCAAATATGAGGACAACATTGTCCTCCAATATAAAAACAAGAAAAAAAAACCTCAACAATATTCTGGAAATATCCTCTACCCACAAATATGTTGTAGACCACTTATACAACCTGTTGAGGTCACATGGTGTCATCATGTACGGACCTGGCCCTGTCTAAAATATCTTGTATGGATGTACACAACTGTTCCTACAACAACCCACATATGTACATGATTGTTCCCACTGCAACTTGCATACTTGCAAAAAAATGTATGGATACTTCATACATATTTCTCCACTTTGTATAATATCTTCCTTCTATGGTTTAATCTCTCTCCCACATGTGTTGTGTGTTTTTCCTTACCAAGAACACAATATAGAGAGTCCTCAACCCTAGGCCATATTTGTCATCCAAGAAGAATTTCCCTTTGTTGAAATCACCAAGATTCCTAGAACAAGTGTAAACTCACTTATGCTAACTCCATTCTTCTATTATAATACAAGGAGATGTCACAATGACCTCTCTCCTTTATATAGAATCCTTGGGGGTCACCATAGAATCCCCTCCACATGTAGACATAAAATTAGGCTTTCCTTGTGGGTGTGAAGCCCCAATACAATCCTACAAATCCCTTCACCAAACTCATGAATCCCCCACTCAAATCCAAGGGGGTTTTCACCAAAACGAAAGGCTAATATTGTGCCAACGAAGATTCCCACATGCATGACACCTTGGCCTCTTATGGGAATACCTCCCAAAGCTACAAAAATGAACACTCCTTTTTAGTGAGGGAGGTATCCCATCCACCATTAGTTGTATGTACCTCTAGTACTAGAAGCATCTCTCTCCAAAATACAAGGTGGTATGCTTTCTCATCTATACTCAAATAGTCCAAAATGGATACTTCTTCTGTCATTGAGAAAAATGGGTATGTGAAATCTGTCACGTCTATCTGGATGGTCGCATTATTGTTCATTGGAACACATCCAGTTTTCTAGTCTTTCTAATTGGTTGCATCCTCGGTCACTAGAACACATCCAGTTGTCTAGTCTTTCTGACTAGTCGTATCCTCAGTCACTGAAGCAGAATCTATTTGACTGGCTCCTATGTTAGTCACCATTATTTCATTTTGGTGCGAAATCAAGATTTCAGAATCTAGCGGGATGCTAAACCAGTTTGGAAGCCTGATAAGCTAGGGAAGGGGCAAAATATGGCAGGGAGAGGCTAAATATGGTAGGAGCGCAAAGTTGATCGGGCCCAATGCATTGTGGATAGTAAGTTCTCAAGATTAATGGTCAAGAATGATTTCGGGGGGAGAAGTTGCGTGGGGGTTAATTTTGGAGAGCGGGCCCAAAATTTAAACCATGGTTTTCATTCGGGGTTACATGGCACCATCGGGTGTATTTCAGGATGAAAAGTGGGTTTTCTCAAACCACTTTCTCATGCCCCCGAAAAGTGGAAAAGTATAAAAGGGCATTTTGTTGATTATTTTATTTTATTTTGAATGTTGGATCGTTAAAACCTTGGCGCGACCACCATCTTTCAACTGCATCTCAACAATACATCAACTGCATGCCATTTCCACTCGTTTCCAAGTATTTTCATCAAAACCATGGATCCTATCATAACCTCAGTAACATAACAAGATCCTGTGGCAAATGAAGAAGCCCTAATTGACCGCGATTCATATATTTTTTATACTGGAATCATTATTTATCCTATCTCTGTTTCTAGGAGTAACTTGTCCGATAAATTAGGAAGATGTATACTATTCCTCGAAGAATTCTAGGCCACCATAGTTCCTTATGTTGTCGAAATTACTTTCCCATTTCCTGAATTTATAGGTTGGTGCACCAAACAATATTCCCATGAAGAAAGAGTCATCATGAATAAACGAGGCCTTGAGGTCTTGTGTAGAATAGAAATTCTATCAATTTGAGAGTCCTTCGGTATACCATATTCTTTTTCCACAATTTATGAACCTTTCAATGAAGAGAAGCTAATTAGGGTATATAGAGAATGTTCGTCAAAGGTCCAAGATCTGTTTTTATAGACAATTATCAAACCTGAACATTTTTCAGAGGGTCTGTCTTTGCCTATGAATGTGAAAATAATGGTCATTGAAGTCCAATGGGTCTACTCCCTATTGATTTAAGGTTTAGGTATAGACAATGACAAATATGTAGTCGAAGTCATGCTCGGTTTCCTTTTGACCTTTTTAAAGTCTGATTTTGGTATGTCAATCTGTATCAGTTTTGATCAATTCATAGCTGATAATATCCATAAACAACTAGTGAATTTTCGCTCTCTAAGACATTTCAGATACTACACCTATCTGTTGAGAATTTTCCTAGAAACCAACAAGAGATA
Organism: Picea engelmannii; assembly: GCA_009831015.1. Lineage (NCBI taxonomy): Eukaryota > Viridiplantae > Streptophyta > Pinopsida > Pinales > Pinaceae > Picea > Picea engelmannii. The sequence goes on from ML786141.1 coordinate 311,202, forward strand.
ATTTCTTGAAGCAACATTTGTGTCAACTGAATGTAAAAGTATTACATTACTCATCTTCATAAACAAATTCATGTCCAGATTTTACAGTTTTATTTTCAATACTAGCCTACATACAGTTTTGGATACCATGAGGAGCTATCTACAACCAAATACAAAGAACAGAGTGGGGGATTGGGTATTATTCATGCACTCAACATTAATCTGGGTTTATGTTTTTCATGAATCCCCTTACCTATTGCCCATTTTTTTTACCCCTAGAATCTTTTCCCTTGAATTCATCAGGTAGAGAATTATATCCGAGATAGAGAATTTCTTGAAATTGCACAAAGCCTCCAACCTCAAGTTCCCTTTTATCATTGGCCCTTTCATTTTCAAAGCCAGATCTTGTTTATCTCAAGTTCAAGCAAAGCTCAAAGATTTTGGTTTTGCATAGTTACAGGGAAGAAGGTATAATCCACACCAAATCATATCCAAGAGAAGATTGATGAAAAAACATACCCCTTATGAGCATGAACATGTTGAGGGTTTTGATTAGCTAGAAAATATAGAAGTCTGTGTAGATATGGAAGCAATCTTGCAACCAACTCAAAAATAGGAAGTGGAGGCATCCCTGCAACAAAGTCAAATACAACAAGCTTCTTAGAAACTGATAGTCAAAGTTCCTAAGATAAGTGTTTATAGAAAGAGAAGCATTTCAGAGTCCATGGGCATCAATGACCAACAAACTGTCCCAAAGAATATGAAGATTACACAGTCTACACAGATAGTGGATTTAGAAGAGGAAGAGCCCAGAGAACAAGTAAATCTAGATATGGTGGAAAGTGGTACCATCACTGTAGAGGTAGAAAAGGAAAGTAAACAACAAATTGAAGGTAGCTCAAGAACCTTTAGCAACAAGAAATATATCTTTTATAAAAGATCTGAGGCAATTTATCAATCTAAAGAAGATTTGGAAAAACAATATGCTGAGAAGGGAAACATAGCTATGGGTGAGATGAGGTATTTAGTCCCTGAAGTGGAAAATATTTCTCAGCATAAATATTCTATGTTCACAGTAAGGAATGTTCAAAATAGGACCTTTAACATTGATGTTTCAGATGAAGGCACAGTCTCTGAGATAAATATAAGATATGAAAACATCAATGCTCCAGACAAGGTCAAATTCCATAAGCATACCAGTGATATGTTGTATTCTAATTATTTGAGTTTAAGATTGAATAATTCAAAACTTTCGTCTTATGAAATGGAATTGGAAGGAAAGTTGAGGCAAGAAAATGAATCCAGCAGAGCTTGGTAGACTCAGGTGAAGAGGTTGGAATCTGGAGGACCCCAAGGGTTGAAATCCTCATTGGATGAGAAAGACAAATTAATTCAACGTTTCAAGAAAAAATTGAAAATGTCTGCTATAGAGAATATAAAAATGTAATAATTGGTTTCTCTAGAACAGGAAAATGAAACACTTTTTCAAGGAACATTGGACTACAAGGCTAGGGTGTTGCATCTAGAACAAGAAAATGTGAAATGGTCACAAGAGAAGACAAAACTGCTAAACAAGGTTGTATTTGCAGCTCCTGTAGCAAAAGTAGGGTCAAACACTAAAGAACTTGTCCAGGCTATGTCAATAGTGATCTTGAAAGAAGGAGAAATCAAAGGGATAAAAGGAAGCATAGAGAAATTAAAGCAGAAGATGGAGGCAAAGGATGAAAGAATGGCTCAATTTCAAAAGGAGAATGAAATCTTGCAAGAAAGAATAAACAAATTGAAGATGATGTTAAGAGGAAAAGGCCTGTTGCAGGGGGCTGAAGCTGCAAAGTTTAGATTTTATATGAATTTCATTAATTATAAAGACAACATAGCCATCACATCCAAAAGTAGGTGCACTGTTGTGAATGAAACTTTAGCAAAGAAACCATCAGAATGGGCCCAAAATGCCATAAAATGCTCAACATTGTTCCTATTGCAGACCTTCAAAATATTGGGGTTAAAGACATAAATACATTGATTATCTAGGCCAGGAGAGTTATTTCTAAACATAACCTGTTGAAATCAATCCAAACCAAGGCAACAAAGATGTAATAGAGTGTACACGAGTTCAAGGATTTGTTCGAAGAATTGTTTATCAAATATCTTCCACCATTTTTGGATGGAAAGGGAAAGTTATATGATCAGGACGAATACATTGCTCGTTTGACTCAGTGCAGAATGGATCATTCCAAGTTCAAAACCCTAGAGGAAAATCTGAAAGGAGCTAGTTTAGTTGAGCATCTAATTATAGATTTTGAAATCTTGAATCAATTCAAAACAATTAAGCTGGGACTTCTAGTCATGTCATATGCTTCTTGCATTGAATTGGAGATTCTGATAAAGGAAATGATAGATTATGATATTCCTTTTCACTTGCAATGGAAGGAAATAATCAGGTTGGGTAAGACAAAATGCAATTTTCCAGGGACTAGTAGATGATGTCCAGATGTTACTAAATATGACAAATCACGTGGAATACCAAAGCAGAACAAGTGGCGAAGGAAGGGACTGAAACTCCAGAGAAGCTAGAATTCAGATCAAGAAATGTTTATTTCTGATCATTGTAGTCGGTTTCAAAACCGAAATGTTTCATTTTAATCATTGTAATCGGTTTCAAAACTGAAACATTTCTTTGTAATCATTGTAATTGGTTTCAAAACTGAAACGTTTCTTTGTAATCATTGTAATCGGTTTCAAACCGAAGGAACTCAACTTGTATAAATATTAGGAGTTCCAAATGTATTAAGGGTTGGAAGAAGTGCAAGGACACAATTTTAGCTATTTGGAACTTGAATGTAATTTTCTGAAGCTGAATAGAATACACATGCATGTCCTGAATTTTCCATGAAACGATTCTAATGGTGGTGGTATGAGTTTCGTCTCCTTTCTTTGTATGTATTTCCTATGTGCTTAAATTCCATTTTCATTGTCTTTTGTTTAAATTGGATAGTTAAAGGCCCAGAATTCATCTTGTGATGCTCTTGGCTTAAGCAATTTAAATTGTTTTAAGTTCTTCCTAACTAAGTCAGAATTCATTTATTTAATGCTCTAATACAGTTATATGTTTTTTCTTTCTTCTTACACTCTGTAAATTTACAATTTATAACTCAGATTTATCACCTCATTTATCCTTTATACTTTGGAGATTTCTATCAACCAGTCAGTTCTTCCATTCATTTTAGAAGTTTGACTCCAAATCCCTAAGAGTCCCTCCCCTTCCTTGCCAACAAAACTATAAAAAACCCTTCAAAGCAACAAAACATAGCTAGTGATTTGTTAAAGAAAACTCATCTATTAAAGACCAAGTGACAAGAGAGATCCCTCTCTTAGTTGAGAAGGCTAGTACCCAACTCTAAAGTGGTTTGTAGGTTACGTTTGTCATTTTTTTTATCAGCCGAATAAATTTACAGAGTGCTAACATTTTGGCGTCATTGTCAGGGATCAAAACTGTAATCTTCCCTAGGAAAAGAACAACTTAAAGCTTCAGATTTGATTCCTGAGGGTGACAGTGAATCAAACACCTTATTGTCTGAGACTAAATTTACACTGGTGACTCCATTATAAAGAGACCAATATCATAAAGTAGTTTGAGAAAGAAATCCCGTCTCCCAAGAGAATTCATACGAGAGGAAATCCAGACCAGAAGCAATAATCCCTGTGTTTGATCCTGAGAAAATTGTACACAAAAGAAAAAAAGGCCAATAAACCCATTTTTTTGTCTAGACATAAATCTATGTTTTCCCAAAGATGGAGTAAAAAGCATTGAAGACCTTGATTTTGATTTGAAATTTGAGCAAACTCTGTTCAGAACTAGATCTGAATCCAGTTTGAATGAAATCATCTTTGATGAGAAGAGGTTCCAAGGTTTAATTTCAGCTTCCTCTATTATACCCACTGTGATTCTTGCTTAGAACAATCAGCCACTTCAAGTTCTCACTCCATCCATGGCAGCTAGGTTTCCCCCCATTGTTCTACCTACTCAGTTACATGATTTACCTTAGGAATATAATCATAGGATTAAGTTGTATGATGCTAAAGGACATGTGTCATCCCAAAAACACTTAGACTGGTTCAATGATTTTGTGGACCTATAATAAGTAGATTATGAAGATGAAAAAATGAGGTTGTTTTTACAAAGTCTCACAGGATAATTCAGAAAATGGTTCAGAGCTCTCCTAGCAGCAAGTATCCCAGATTTTGAGGCCTTTGAAACAATTTTTCTTGCAAAGAAGGGTGACAATAAGAACCCCCTTAAGTTTCTAACCCAATACAACAACATGAGAAGGTCACCTAATGAAATAGTACAACAATTTTCAACTAGATTTATGAAAGTTTACAACTCAATTCTTATTGAAGTAAAACCTCCTCCTAGAGCTGCTCAACTTAGATATGTTGATTCCTTTGACAATGATTTTGTTGTGTTGTTGAGAGAAAGAAGATCTTCTTCGCTAGATGGTATGATGAGTGATGCAATAGAAGTTGAAGTAAATAAAATAGCTTCAGGGAAGATCAATATAATTTTGACAGAGACATAAAAAAGGTCCAAGATAAAACAAAACCTTCAACCTCACAGTCATCATAAGAGAGGTTTGAGTTGATTATGAAGACCATGGAGAAACTCATGGAAATGATGTCTTTAGATAATAAGCCTAACACCAAAGAGTAGGCTGATTTTCCACCCAGAAATCAAAGGAGACCAACAATCCCATAGATCAGACAAAGAGATTAGAGGAACCAGGGTGATCAACAAATAAGACCTCCTTTTAAAAATAATTATGTAAATGAAAATTTTGAGGAAAAGTTTGAAGACAATATGCATTGTTGTGATGGTGACGAAGCATAGGTGTTTTTGACCAAAGAAGAACATGATCAGTTCATCGATGCAAATTATATATTCATGCAGGAGAATGATGAAAGGTTGTCAATGGAAAAGGAAGATTATCAGAAAGGGCTGCAGAATGCCATTATGCAATTCCAGAAACAATACAATCTTCGAAGAAAAAAGATTCCTACAAATCCTCCAAAGGGAAATCCCACCAAAGAATCTAAAAATAATACACCTTATTCGAGTCAGCCTAAGAATAACTTTGTTGCAAATGATGTTGTGGAGAAAGGAAAGAAGATAGAATAATCTCCAAAGAAGGTACCTGAACCAAGAAAGGAGGCAGTCATCAAAGAGGTAGAAAAAACCTCATCTTCCTTTAACTTTGAAAGTGAGATGGCAAAATTAAAATCTATGTTCCATTAAATGAGATGATAAATAATAGTGAATATAGAAATCAGATCATTAAGATGCTCAAGATGGAAGAAACTTCAGATACTTTAAATATATAAGATGATCATCTTCCCATCTTGTTTGGCTCACGTGTAGAGGAGAGTAGTGATGCTGATGAGGTCCCTCCTTTCTATGTTAGTCCGAAGATTCATGATATGACTTTGCACAATGCTATGTTAGATTCAAGAGCATCCCATAATATGATTCCCAAGGTGTTCATGGACCAATTGGGTCTGGACATTACAAGGCCTTACAGAGACCTTTTCTCATTTGATTCAAGGAAGGTGAAGTGCTTAGGCCTAATCAAATATCTGGTGGTATCTTTATCTCAAATTCCAACAAAAAATATTGTCATGGATGTGGTGGTTGCTAATATCCCTCCTAAATTTGGCATGTTGTTATCTAGATCATGGGCTGCAAAGATGAAAGGGAATTTGGAAATGAATATGTCATATGCCACTATCCATGTTTTTGGCCAACATAGGAGGTTATACAAGGAATTTTTTCTCAAGTACATGGTCAATAACAAAGCCCAACCAAACAACAATGTCATTTACTCCATGGAAACTGAGATTGGTTCTTCCATTTTATTTAATGATTTGAGTTCTGAAGAGAAGGTGCCAAAGACTGATATGACTATCAAAGACAAACCTGATCAACAAACAAAATAAATTTTAGATCAACAAAATAATGTAGAAAATGAAATGTGGAATATGACATTTGATAGAGCTGTCAGCAGAGAAGGAGAAGGAGTTGGTGTGTGGATTAACCCCCCCAAGTTGGCCACAAAATTATTTTCTTACAATCCTTCTTTTAATTTCACAAATAATATGGATGAATATGAGGCATTAGTGTTGGGATTGAAGACTTTGAAAGAAATGGGTGCTAGGAGGATAGTTGTACATGGGGATTCTAAGTTTATTATAAATCAGGTAAAGGGTATATATCAAGCAAAGAATCCTATATTAAGAGAATATAGGAATATAGTTCTTTACCTTCTTGAATAAATTTCATAATATAGTCTCTCAGTGATTCTAATGGGGGAGAATCAAATTGCTGATGCTCTAGCTACTTCAGCCTCAGTTTTCAAAATTCTAGATTTTCCTAACAGAGGATTTGAGATTGAGTTCAAGAACAGGGAAATAGTACCTAATAATATTATGTACTGGTAGATTTTTGAAGATGACAAACAAGTAGAAAGTTTCCTTAATATGGATGGTGAATTTTCAAATTTGAAAATTGATGAAGAATATTGTTATGAAGAAGAAGATGCAACTTTGTTCGCAAATGATGACTATTTCAAGAATTAGATTGCCGGTAAGGATATAATGCAGCTAAAAAATAACATCATTCCCAAAGGACTGGTCCCATTAGAAATTTTTTTTGACAACAATGATGTGGCTAGGAGTCCTAAAATTACTGTTAATGATGAATATGTTGAAGATTGCAACATTGGGACTCAAGAAGATCCCAAGATCATCAAGCTATCCAAGACGCTTAGTCGATAGGTCAAGCAAATGTATATCAATTTAATGAAATAATTTCCTGATGTTTTTGCATGGAGATATGAATATCTAAACGTATATGATACTAAGGTGATTGAGCATGTGATTTCAATCAAGGAGGATCACAAACCTTTCAAGCAAAAATTAAGAAGAATCAATCCTTTGTTGCTGCCCTTAATTGAAAAAGAGATAAAGAAGTTGTTTAAAGCCAAGATCGTAGTGTCTTTGAGATTTTCTAAGTGGGTGGAAAATATGGTACCCTTCAGGAAGAAAAGTGGAGAGATCATATTGTGTGTGGATTTTTGGAATATGAACAGGGTATCTCTCAAGGAAAATTACCCACTTCCCAAGATGGATCACATTTTGCAGAAGGTGGTTGGTTCTCAAAAAATATCAATGCTGGATGATTTCTCTGGGTACAACCAAATCATGGTACACCCCAATGATTAGGAGAAGAGAACCTTTACAACACCATGGAGCACCTTCATGTATGCCAAAATGCCTTTTGGGATTATGAATGCAAGAGAAAATTTCCAAAGGTCTATGGATATGGCCTTTGCTGATGAGAAAAACAAGTTTATTGTTATTTACTTAGATGATATCATTGTGTATTCAATTTCCAATGATGAACATCTTAAACATCTAAAGAAATCTTTTCATAAATGTAGGAAGTTTGGCATCTCATTGAACCCCAAGAAGTATAATTTTGGCAAGGAAGAGGGAAAGTTGATTGGTCACATCATTTCAAAGGAGGGAATACAGATAGATCCCAGTAGAGTTAAAGGAATCCTTAAAATTGACACACCTACAAGCAATAAAGAAGTACAATCTTTCCTAGGGAAAGTAAATTTTCTGAGACGGTTCATCCCTAATGTGGCTGAAATCATAAAGCATATCACTAACATGCTCAGGAAAGGAAGTGAGATAAAGTGGAATCCTGAAGCCAGAAAGTCTTTTGAAGATATTAAAGTGGCATTGACCAAAGCCCCAATGTTGGCTAGTCCAAAGTTTGCAAAAGACTTTATATTATTTTCTTTTGCCTCAAAACACACCATAGCTGGTGTTTTGTTACAAAAATATGAACATAACTTTGAGAGGCCTATAACCTACTATAGCAGGACATTGAGGGATTCCCCATTAAAGTATGATATCATGGAAAATAAGGCTTATGCACTGGTCAAGGCCCTAAAGGAGTTTAGATTTTATATCTTGTATTCTCATACCGTTGCTTATGTGCCTAGTAGTTATGTGAAGGACATTTTGACTCAACCTAATCCCAAGGGTAAAAGGGGAAAGTGGATAGCTGTGTTGTTGGAGTATGACCTTGATATCAAGCCTACAAAGTTGATCAAGGGGCAGGGACTTGCAAAGATGATGGAACAGTCAAATTGTGAACTCTTGGGAATTAATTTCATTGTTGATTTATCAGCAGATTCAAAAGAAGAAAAGGTCCCTCAGGTATCTAAAAAATTCCTTGACTCCCCATGGTATGTTGATAGTATTGATGTGTTGACGAATTTGCAGGCTCCTCCTGAATTAAGAAAAACCAAGGCCATATTTTTGAATCTAAAAGAAACAAAGTTTTTTATTTTGAACCAATATTTGTATTGGAAGGACCTAGGTGGGATCTTGCTGAATTGTTTGTTGGAGGAAGAAGTATAAAAAACCATCAGAGAGTTTCATAAGGTGATTTTTTAGAGCACCATTATTGGAAAACTACCGTGCACAAAATATTGAGGGAAGGTTTCTATTGGCCTAGCATTTTTTATGATGTTTACAAGGAAGTTTCAAGCTGTCATGAATGCCAATTTTTTTATGGAAAGAGAAAACTACATCCTTTTCCCTTGAATCCTATTTTTTTTGAAGCACCTTTTAGACAATGGGGCCTTTATTTCATAGGATAAATTCATTGACAATCCTCAGCTAAACACAAGTGGATAATGAAAACCATAGATTACTTCACCAAGTGGATTGAAGAAGTCCCCACAAGGCAAGCCACAGACACTGTTATCATTCAGTTTTTGGAAAAAAATATTTTGTCTAGATTTGGTTGTCCAATTAAAATCATTATAAACAATGAAACAACATTTAAGTCCAAAAAGATGGAAAACTTTTGCAGTGATTACAATATAACTCTTGGCCATTCCACAACTTATTACCCTCAAGATAATGGGTTGGTTGAGTCATCCAATAAAAGTTTGACCATAATTATCAAGAAACTGCTCCAAGATAACAAAAAGGCTTGGCACAAGAGGCTTACTTATGCACTATGGGCTAATAACACTACTAAAAGGTCTATTACCACTTCACCCTTCTAGATTGTGTATGGCACAGAGGTAGTTTTTCCTACTTCATTAATATTTCCAGTGATGAGATTTCTATAGGAGCAATATGTTGAACCATATGCCACTCAAAGGAGGACAAATGAACTAATCAATGTTCAACAAACAAGAGAGAAAGCCTCCAACAACTCTCAACTACACCAAGACAGGATTAAAAAGGATTTTGAAAGGAATACTAAGGAAGATGATTTCAAAGTGGGGGATTTGGTGTTGAAATGGGATGCCAGGAATGAAGACAAAGGAAATCATGGAAAATTCAACCATCTGTGGCTGAGACCTTTAACAATTGTGGCATACCATAGAAACAATTCCTACCTTCTACAAGAACACGATGGAGATCTCATTGGTGGAGGACCTGTGAATGGCAGTTTTCTCAAGCATTATCTCACTTAAAGAAATTTTCACCCTTTGCATTTCATTGTATATAACCATTTTTGTTTTTCAGTTGAAGAAATTGAAATCAAATCAGCAGAAATTGAAGTCCAAAGCGAAGGCCCTAAGTTATGATGAGTATAGTTTGAGTTATGTGAACAAAGTTTCATGAAACAAATGTTGATTGATTCAGTTTCATGAGTGAAATAAAGCCCAGTGGACAGGCACTTGGTATGTCGTTCTTTGCTACCTCATTGGGAGGATAGCATCCCCAGTTGGAGCCCATATTAGGCACCATTAAAGTTTTTTTGTGTGAAATCAGGATTTTAGAATCTAGTGGGACACTAAACCAGTTTGGAAGCCTGATAAACAAGGGAAGGGGATAAATATGGTTGGGAGAGGCTAATTCTGGCAGGAGCGCAAAGATAATTAGGCTCGACACATCACAGATTGTAGGTTCTCAAGATCAACGACTGAGAATGATTTCGGGGGTAGAAGTTGCATGGGGGTTAATTTTGGAGAGAGGGCCTAAAATTTAAACCATGGTTTTCATTCGCGGTTACGTGGCACCACCAGGTGCATTTCAAGATGAAAAGCGGGTTGCCTCAAACCAGTTTCTCATGCCCCCGAAAAATGGAAAAGTATAAAATGGTGTTTTGTCGATTATTTTATTTTATTTTGAATGTTGGACCGTTAAAACCTTGGATCGATCACCATGCTTCAACTGCAGCTCAACTATACACCAAATGCACTCCATTTTTGCTCATTTCCAAGTATTTTTCATCACAACCATGCATCCCATCATAACCTCAGTAAAAAAAAAAGATCATGTGGCAAATGAGGAATCCCTAATTGACATAGATTCAAATATTTTTTATACCGAAATCACTATTTATCCTATCTCTGTGTCTAGGAGAAAATTGTCTGATAAAAAAGGAATATGTATATTTTTCCTTGAAGCAGTCAAGGCCACCATAGTCCCTTATGTTGTTGAAATTTCTTTCCCATTTCCTAAATTTATAGGTTGGTGCACCAAACAATATTCCCATGAAGAAAGAGTTCTCATGAATAAAAGAGGGTTTGAGGTCTTGTTTATAATATAAAGTATGTCAATTCGAGAGTCCCTCGGTATACCATAGTATTTTTCCACAATTTATGAACCTTTCAACAAAGAGAAGCTAATTAGGGTATATAGAGAATGTCTGTTAAAGGTTCGAGATCTGGTTTTATAGACAATTATCAAACCTGAACATTTTTCAGAGGGTATGTCTTTGTCGATGAATGTGAATATAATGGTCATTGAATTCCAATGGGTCTTCTCCTGTTGTGTCACATTTTAGGTCTAGACAATGAAAAATGTGTAGTTGAAGTCATGCTCGGTTTCCTTTTTACATTTTTTAAGTCAAAGTTTGGTCTGTCAGTTCGTGTCACTTTTGATCAATTCATAGCTGATAATATCCATAAATAGCTAGTGAATTTTTTCTCTCTAATACATTTAAGATACTATACCTATCTATTGAGAATTTTCATGGAAACCAACAAGAGAGAATTTCCTGAAGCAACATTTGTGTCAACTGAATGTAAAAGGATTACATTACTCATCCTCATCAACAAAGTCATGTCCATAGTTTAAAGTTTGATTTTCAATACCAGCCTACCTAGAGTTTTGGATGACATGAGGATCTATCTACAACCAAATCCATAGAACAGAGTGGGGGATTGGGTATTATTCATGCACTCAACACTAATATGGGTTTATGGTTTTCATGAATCCCCTTACTGATTGCCCATTTTCCTGACCCCTAGAATCTTTTCCCTTGAATTCATCAGGAAGATAATTATATCTGAGACATAGAATTTCCTAAAATTGCATAAAGTCTCCAAAATCAAGTTCTCTTTTATCATTATCCCTTTCATTGTCAAAGCCAGATCATGTTTATCTCAAGTTCAAGCAAATATCAAAGAGTTTGTTTTTTCACAGTTACAGGGAATAAGGTATGATCCACACCAAATCATATCAAAGAGAATATTGATGAACAAAAATGCCCCTTATGAGCATGAACATGTTGAGGGTTTTGATAAGATATCAAATCTAGAAGTCTGTGTTGATATGGAAGCAATCTTACAACCAAATCAAGCACAACAAGTGAAGGCGACCCTACAACAAAGTCAATTACAACAAGATTCTTAGAAACTAATAGTCAAAGTTTCTAAGATAAGTGTTTACAACAAGATAATCAATTCATAGGCCATGGGAATCAATGACCAATAAACTAACCCAAAGAATATGAATATTACACAGTCTACACAGATAGTGGATTTACAAGAGGAAGAGCCCAGAGAACAAGTAAATCTAGATATGGTGGAAAGTGGTACCAACACTGTAGAGTTTGAAACGGAAAGTAAACTACAAAGTGAAGGCCTCTCAAGAACCTTTAGCAGCAAGAAATATATATTTAATAAAACATCTGAGGTAGATTATCAATCTAAAGAAGATTTGGAAAAACAATATGCTGAGAAGGGAAACATAGTTCTGGGTGAGATGAGGGATTTAGTCCCTGAAGTGGAAAAGATTTATCAACATAAATATTCTCTGTTCACAGTAAGGGATGTTGAAAAGAGGACCTTTAACATTGTTTTTGCAGATGAATACAAAGTCTTTGAGATAAGATAAGATATGAAAACATCAGTGCTCCAGACAAGGTCAAATTCCATAAGCATACCAGTGATATGTTTTATTATGATTATTTGAGTTTAATATTGAAGAATTCATAACTTTCATCTTATGAAATGAAATTGGAAGGAAAGTTGAGGTATGAAAAGGAATCCAACAAAGCTTGGTAGACTCAAGTCAAGAGGTTGCAATCTGAAGGCCACCAAGGGTTGAAATCCTCATTGGATGAAAAAGACAAATTAATGAAAAATTTGAAGAAGAATTTGAAAATGTCTACTACAAATCATCTACAAAAAACATAATTGGTTGCTCTAGAACATGAAAATGAAACACTTCACCAAGGAACATTGGACTACAAGGCTAGGGTGTTGCAGCTAGAACGCAAAAAGGTTAAATGGTCACAAGAGCAGGCATAGTTGATAAACAAGGCTTAGTTGCAACTCCTGCTTCAGAATTGGGGTCAAACACTAAAGGACTTGTCCAGGCTATTTCACAAGTCAGCTTGAAAGAAGGAGAAATCAAAGGGATAAAATAAAGCAACGATAAATTGAAGCAGGAGATGTAGGCAAAGGATGAAAGAATGGCTTAATTTCAAAAGGAGAATGAATTCTTGCAAGAAAGAATAGACAAATTGAAGATGAGGTTAAGAGGAAAATGCCTATTGCAGGGGGCCAAGCATATCATGTTGGACTCTATAGCTGCTGAAGCTGCCAAGTTCAGAGTTTATTTGAATTTCATTAATGATAAAGACAACATATCCATCATAGCCAGAAGTAGGTGCACTGTTGTGAATGAAACTTTAGCAAAGAAACCATTAGAATGGGCCCAAAATGCCATAAATATACTCAATGTTTTTCCTACTGCAGACCTTCAGAATATTGGGGTTAAATACAAAACTACATTAATTATCTGGGCCATGACGGTTATTGCTAAACATAACCTATTGAAATCAGTCCAATCCAAGGCAACAAATATGGAACATAGTGTACAGGAGTTCAAGGATCTGTTTGAAGGATTTTTTATCAACGGACTTCCACCATTTTGGGATGGAAAGCGAAAGTGGTATGTGTTGGTCACTATAATTGCTTAATTAAATTCAAACAACCAAGTGAAACATAAATTATCAACCCAGGGAAGTCTTTTGTTTCAAAGATAGCTGCGCACTATATATGCTCAATTCCAAAAGCACTTAGTGTTGTAGTAAAG
>ML786141.1:337846-371229 GCA_009831015.1 Picea engelmannii
TGACTGTGTCGGTTGACTGCTAGCTGTCAGGACTCGTGTTTCAGCATCGTGGCAGCCTCCTCTGTGTCTCAGCATCTGCACTTCTGAACTGAGTGATTGCTCCGTGTTTCGGCTTATGCATCCTCAGATTGTGTAGCAGCTCCATGTTTCAGCATCTGCATCTTCGGACTGTGTAGCAGCTTCAGTGTTTCAGCAGCGACTTAGATAGTTCTGTGTTTCAGCATCGGCCTTGAATACTATTCTGCAAATATGGACACTTATGCGCTTCTAATCAATGGTTAGGTCAAAAAGTAATGTAAAGTATTATGTAAAACAAATTAAACATATAGTGATGAGAAAGGACGTTGTATACCTTGGAGTGATCAGATGAAGTGATAATATGAGTCTGAATACAGGTGATTAAGGGTATAAAAATGGCAAAAAGTATGGGCAAAAAGGGTACAATATGTGGTCCTAACAGTATGATAAGGAAGAATAAAATCTCATTTGACTCAGTGCAGAATGGATCATTCCAAGTTTGAAACCCTGGATAAAAATATAAAAGGAGCTACTTTAGTTGAGCATCTAATTATAGATTTTGAAATCATGAATCAGTTCAAAACAATTAAGCTGACACTGCCAGTCATGTCATATGCTTCTTGCATTGACTTGGAGATTCTGATAAAGGAAATGACAGATTATTATATTCCTATGACTTGAAATGAAAGGAAATAATCAGGTTGGGTGAGACAAAATGTAGTTTTTCAGGGCCTAGTAGATGATGTCCAGATGTCACTAAAGATGGAATATCACGTGGAAGGCCAAAGAAGAACAAGTGGCGAAGGAAGAGACTGAAACACCAGAGAAGTTAAAATACGGATCAAGAAACATTTCTTGCTGATCATTATAGTCAGTTTCAAATCCAGAATGTTTCATTTTAATCATTGTAATCGGTTTCAAAACCAAAACATTTCTTTGTAATCATTGTAATCGGTTTCAAAACCGAAATGTTTCTTTGTAATCGGTTTCAAACCAAAGGAACTTATCTTGTATAAATATTAAGAGTTCCAAATGTATTAAGGGTTGGTAGAAGTGCAAGGGAACAATTTTAGCTATTTGAAACTTGAATGTAATTTTCTAAAGCTGAATAGAATACACATGCAAATGTCCTGGGTTTTCCATGAAAAGATTCTAATGGTGGTGGTCTGAGTTTCATCTCCTTTCTTTGTATGTATTTCCTGTGTGCTTAAATTCCATTTTCACTATCTTCTGTTTAAATTAGATAGTTAAAGGCCCATATTTCATCTTGTGATGCTTTTGTCTTAAGCTATTTAAACTATGTTAAGTTCTTCTTAACTAAGTCAGAATTCATTTATTTAATGCTTTGATACAGTTATATGGTTTTCCTTTCTTCTTACACTCTGCAAATTTACAATTTATAACTCAAATTTATCACCTCATTTGTCCTTTATCCTATAGAGATTTCTACCGACCAGTGAGTGATTCCATTCGTTTCATAATTTTGACTCCATATCCCTAAGTGTCCCTCCCCTTACTTGCCAACAAAACTATAAAAAACCCTTCAAAGCAACAAAACCTAGTCAGTGATTTGTTAAATAAAACTCATCTATTAAAGACCAAGTGACAAGAGAGAGATCCCTCTATGAGCTAAGCAGGATAGTGCCCAGCTCTAAACTATTTTGTAGGTTACCTCTGTCATTTGTTTTTATCATCCGAACAAATTTACAGAGTGTTAACATGTTGTAACACCCCATTTTTAACCCTTATCAACTATAATGTATTATGTAATTGTGGCTTAGGATGGTGAGACAATAAATTTGAAAAGGGGCTAGAGTGCCTAGAAAATGTAATACATCTATATACATTAATAAAATAATATATCATTGGCTACAAGACGGATAAGTACAAAATAGATATGGGGAAATGATTCCACAAGAGAGGGGGCTTGAGGGGCTAAGTATTTATTTTATATTTTATTTACCCATTTTTGTTTTAACAAAGAATAACAATTACATGAGATTCTTGTGGGGAAGGCCAAGTGGTTCCTTAAGTCCAAGAATTACTTAAACCCCTCCTTGGTATGTTTGGGGGGTTCTCTTTCTTGTTCTTCTGGTTGCTTCTTCCTCACTCACTCTCTCAATTGATCGTTGTTCACACCTTTCACTCTGTTCTTTCTCCATTCATTCTTTCACCCATTCATATTTCCTCATTCGTGTTTGGCTTGGAAAGGGAAAGTGAATGGTTGGAGAGGAGACATGGTTTGTTGGATGTAGAGACTAATGGTTTATTCCAGCCATGAATCAAGGCATGCATGTCTAAGATGCTTTGACCCGTGTTTAGTTTTTCTCATAGTTGTGAGTCTTGAGAGTCCCAGCATGGAGATTCTGGACCAGTTGCACTGGAGCCCTAGAAGGAAATGGATAGCCTGAGGGACTACATGGTAGAGAAGGAGGTCCATTCTCTTGGGTTGTGCGGGCTAGGTAGACGAGAAATGGTGTACTTTGAATCATTTTGGGTGATGAAAACCATGCAATAACTTGAGTATTGATTGGTTTGGGAAGCTGAGTGACACTTTGGAACCATCCTTGTGGATTCATAGCCTTGGCTCAGGGGTGAAACTATTGTTGAGACTTGGAACAACAATGTCTACGGTTGGGTGGAATGTCCTTGGTCTACAGCCAATTGGTGAATGTTTACTTGCAAATATAAGTGCTCTCTTTATTTTCTGTATAATGTATATTCCGCTACATATTTAATTATCTCTGAGATATGTGTTTATAATGTGCATGTCTACTGGTTATTTGTTGTGCATGGAATGTTGTCTATTTATTTATGTTGTAGCAGGAAACTTGATTAATGCATGTAGGTATTTCATGCTTCATTTCATATTAAATGTTATTAGAATTTGAGATCGGTTCAGAAGCCAGTTTTTGGAGTAGCATGTCCATCCTATGGGTGGTTGGGTACATTACATATTGGTATCGTTGCCAGCCTATGGGTGGTTGGGTATGCTACATAATGGTATCAAAGCTACTGGTTGAAACACCAGGCCAGTATGGGATGGATATTTTGGTCAGAGTCTTGTGGTTGAGATCGATTATGACCTTGAAATCATGAAGCTTAGGAGAAATGGCATTGCAGAGTCCGCAAAGAAGCCAGAACACCAGAGACCCTTTGTAAGGGATCAAAATATCGTGACCTTCCCTTTCGAATTCGAGAGCGATCACCACCATGAGTTTGAGGGAGATCTAGATCATTGGATCAGAGGGCAGTGGAGAAGGGGCCATCCCATAGAGGTGAAATCAAGAAGTTGGGAATATTAAGTCACAACCATCAAATCTAGATGATCGATTGCCAATCGTCGATTGAATCCAAACATGAAAGATAAGATCTCAGAACTTCGCCTCTTCGACGATCTTGGTAGGCATGCAAAGTCTGAACTGTTGAAGGCTAGAGTAAGGAAGTTTCATCAGTCGTTCGATTTGATGGGAGGCACAGGGAGATCTTTGTCGTTGATCATGGTCAGTCAGCATTTACCACTTCATGATTATTCACTCTGAGAGTTTTGAACTTTGTTGAACTGCTACAACACGTAGCGCCGAAGTCTCGAAATTCTCATCGACCATTAGATCGAAGGAAGGACTTCGCGAGTGTTGCGGGTCATCGGATATAGAAGTGGTAGAAGGGTAGTGAACTTTGGGCTTCATAACTTCACCACTTCGTTGAATACTAAGTATGTTTTAGATCAAAATCCTCAAGCATCGAAGCCTTGAAGTGTCGAATTCACAAAAGTGTAAAGCCGTGAAGTTACGTGGGTCGTTAAATCTAAAGAAGAGATTGTGGATCGTCTGTGTGGTTGATGATGTGGCTTATGCCACATGGCAGGCGTGTCATGTGAGGACACGTGTCACCTGGATTTGGTACCTTTTGGACCCCGATCTGTTCATTTTTTAGTGACATGTGGCACATGTGCCATAGGTCCACATCAACCTAGGTCACATCAATGTGTTGTGTCATCTATGGAAAATTGTGACTCCGAGGATATCTGTTAAGAACCAAATATCAATATAGCATAGAAAAACCTTAGAATAAGTACTCAACGCCTTGAAAAAGAGAGAATTTCTTGTAATAAGCCTCTTCGAGGGGAAAACCTCCTTATACCCCACATAAATGTCCAAATAAAATATGATTCCAAATGAAAATGTCTCCTTGGTATATATAGGAGACTGAGAGGTACAATTACAACTAATGGAATAAAGCCAACATAAATAAAATAACATTACTAATGTAATATGCGCCAATTAAGGGGTAATGAGCCACTATTTAGGGATTAACATGCCCCTCCCCTTGAGATAAGTGTTTTCTACAATGCTTGAGTAACTCTGGATGTTTCTATATAAAAGACGCATCTTCCCAAGTGGAATATTCAGCCGATAGTTTCCTCCATTTAACGAGATACTCTGAAATGGATCTATTCCTCAACTGGTGAATTCTTGTGTAAGTGATAGCTTCAGGCTACAATATGATATTTTCTTCCTCGTCAAGTTCTGGCAATATAGTTTGAACTTGGATATTGTCACCTATAACCTTATTTAAGCATGAAACATGGAAAACTGGGTGTACTTGTGAAGATGCAGGAAAATCCAATTTGTATGCCATAGTACCAATATTTTGCAACACCTTATAAGGGCCATAGTACTTTGGTGATAATTTATTATCCTTCTTGAATTTCTTGAGGGACATCTGTTTGTATGGTTGTAGTCTTAAAAACACCCAATCCCCTACTTCAAAACTTCTTTCACTACGATGTTGATCTACTTGTTGTTTCATGTGATTTTGTGCCATGGTCAGGTTGTCCTTTAAGATTTGGAGAACTTGTTGTTGATTCTTAATGTGATCTTCCACTGCTTGACCCTTAGATTTTTCATTTAGAGAAGAAGTGATGGAAGGAGTTTGGTATCTGTAGAGTTCCATAAATGGTCTCATTTTTTTTGTAGTATGAAAGGAGGTGTTATACCACCATTTTGCCAAGGGTAACCATTTGAACCATTGCGTTTGTTTATCAGAGACAAATCAACAAAGGTATCCTTCTAGACATTTGTTAACTATCTCCGTTTGTCCATCAGATTGAGGATGATAGGATGAGCTATGAACCAATTGAGTACCCAAACAAGAAAATAATTTTGTCCAAAAATGTCCAGTAAAGATGGGATCTTTGTCACTTACAATAATCTTTTGGCTGCCATGTAGATTTTGAATTGTCTCCTTGAATGCCGTGGAAACTGTACTGGATTTGAAGGGATGAGAGAGTGCACAAAAGTGTGTGTATTTGGTGAGTCTATCAAAAATCACCATGATGACACTCTTTCCTTCAGACTTTGGTAACCCTATTATGAAATCCATCGAAACATCCTCCCAACACTGACTTGGGATGGCTAATGGTTGTAAAATACCTAGGGTCTTAATTGTTTCCACCTTATTTTTTTGGCAAACCAAAAATTATGTGATAAACATTTGACATTAGTTTTAAGGCAATCCCAAAAAAAATCCTTCTTGACCCTATGATAGGTTTTCAAAAATCCTGAGTGCCCTCCTACTGGAGAGGTGTGAAATTCCAATAGTACCTTTTGTTTGAATTGGGAGTTCTTACATAAATATAAGCGATCTTTGTACCATAGTGAATCATTTTCCCATGTAAATGTATCTGATGCACTGGAATCCTGCTGCAACCTTTGAATGAGAGTCCACACTTTTTTTTCATTCTTCCATTCATCCATTTCTTCTATTATCCAATCGGGTTGGATGATCGAGATAGCACATAGAAAATCCTCAACATCTTCATCCTTTCTTAAGAGTGCATCTGCCACAACATTTTTCTTCCCTTTTTTATAGACGATTTCAAAATCATAACCCAATATCTTGGTCACCCATTTTTGTTGTTCTTCTGAAGATAGTCTTTGTTCCAGGAAGTATTTAATACTATCATGATCTGTTTTGACCTTGAAGTGCCTATCTATTAGGCAAGGATGCCATTTCTTCAATGCATGTAGTATTTCCATGATTTCCTTCTCATAAATGGGTTTGTGTAAGTAATTTACCTTGAGTGGTCGACTTTCAAAATCCAGGGGCCTTCCTTCTTGCATTAGGACAACACCAATTCCATTTCTCAAAGCATCATATTCCACAATAAAGGTTTTTGTGAAGTCTGGAGTAGTCAAGACAGGAGCTTTGCACATCACCTCTTTAAGTTGTTCAAAATATTTAGTTGCCTCTGGAGTCCATGAAAATGAATCCTTCATATTTAGTGTCGTTAAAGGTGCGTCCATTATGGCCTTAATCTTGTTAGGGTCTACCTTGACACCTTCATGAGATACAATATGACCCAAATAATCTACCTCATTCACCCCAAAGAAACATTTGGATGGTTTGGCATATAGTTGTTGCTCCTTTAGTAGTTGTAGCACCTTGTCAACATGTCGCACATGATCCTCCCAAGACTTTCTATAGATTAGTATATCATCAAAAAATACTAACACAAATTTTCGAATGAAGGGCTTGAAAATGGAATTCATCAACCCTTGGAATGTGGAAAGTGCATTTGTAAGGCCAAAAGGCATGACCAAAAATTCATAATGGCCTTCATGAGTTCAGAATGTTGTTTTTGGGATATCTTCTTCCTTCATTATAATATGATGATACCCTAAACGAAGATCCAACTTTGTGAAATAGATTGCTCCATGTAGTTCATCTAACAATTCATCAATGAAGGGAATGGGAAACTTGTCTTTAATAGTGATCTTGTTGAGATCTCTATAGTTTGGACGCATACGCCATGAGCTATCTTTCTTGAATACCATTACCACCGGTGCAGAGTAAGAACTTTGGCTAGGTCTAATAATTCCAGCCTCTAACATTTCTTCAACCATGCGCTCAATTTCACTCTTTTGGGCATAAGGGTATCTTTATGGCTTGATGTTAGGAGGAACACTCCCAATAATTAGGTGAATATCATGATCATGATTTCAAGTGGGTGGAAGACCTTTCAGAATATATTCAAATACTTTGGAATTCTTATCAATGATCCCTTGGAGATCTAGGGGAATAGATGGCCTAGATGTTTGAACATCTAGTGAGCATAGTTGTGCAATTACACCTTGATGCCCCTTTTTCAATAATTTTGTCATGCCATTGGAGATTATCACCTCACTAAGTTTCCCTGTGATACCTCTTAACTCAATTTATTTTCCTTCCAATGAAAATTTCATGAAAAGTTCTTGAAAATTAAAAGCTATTGTTCCTAATGATTGTAACCATTGGATTCCTAGTACGAAATCAACACCACCCATGGGTATATAAATCATGGGAATATTCATTACATATTACCCCATAGTAAGATTGATCTTATTTCATTTTCCTGAGAAATTGATAGTTCCTCCATCTGCAATCATTAGTTAAAACTCTGGTGGTGGATATACAAAGCAATTGAGAGCTTTGGCTAATTTATAGTGAATGAAATTATGAGTACTACCAGAATCAATTAGGACTATTACCTTTTTCGTTTTGATATATCCTTCGATATTGAGGGTTTGAGGAGTGTTAATTCAAGTCAATGCATTACACGATATCATGGGAGTCAACTCTTTAGAAGAAATCGCGCATACATTTTCATCTTGAGATGGTTCTTGTTCTTGTTCTTCTTCTTCTTCCTCTTCACAATCTATGTAGAATAATTTCTTATCACCACACTTATGTCCCTTACTGTACTTACTATCACAACTAAAGCATGAACCTTTTTCTTTTATTTCCTCCAATTGTTGAGGTGTCAACCTGGTAGGTTGAGTTGTTTTAGAAGAAGGAACATTATTCTCTTGATAGATGTTAGGAGTGGTCCTTCTAGTATCCATAGCCATATTTTTACTTTCAACATTTCTTTCCACCCTAAATGCATTCTCCAATGATTTGGGTTCCCAAAGATGAACCTCATGTTGAATGTTATCCCTTAAAGTTCCTATGAATACATCAATCAAGTGCTCATCTGGAATATATGTTACCTTTATATTCAATATTTGGAAGTTCTCAATGTGCTCTGTAACTGAACCCTTTTTCTTGAGATTTATCAATTGGCTAAAGAAGGTATTGTTCCTTGTATCCTCATAGTGTGTTATCATTTCTTCCATGAAAATTGTCCAAGTGATGAGTGATTTGCGAGAACAAAGCAATCGATACCACACAAATTGATTGGGTTCTAAATATAAAGAAGCACTCCGTACCTTTTGTGTATGTGGCACATTGTGTAGATCAAAGAATTTCTCCATCTGAAGTATCCATGTGATTAGGTCCTTTCCATCAAACTTTCTCATATCGATCTTAGGAAAGTGGTTGGTCTTCAACCCAAAGTTAGGGTTTCTCCATTCTTGATTCATCTTCCTTGTGTCCTCATCATGAATTTCATGGGATACATTTTCACTTTTAGGTGTCCTATCTATTAGGAAATTTTTCTATCCTTCCATGATCTCCTCTTTTAAACCATCCATCTTAGTATTTATTGAATCCCTCATCTCTTGTAGTTCATATTTTGTTACTGTCTTCTTTTGTAAATAATTTATGTCCCTATGCATTTCTTCACCTTCATCAAGAGTCCAAGTAGGATTGTCTGGAGGCTGATTTGTTTTAGAAGTTCCCTTTTTTGGTGGCATGTTGGCCAAGTATCACTTTAAACCTTGATTTCGAGGTGGTTCTTCTAGACAATCTTCCTTTTATTGTATATCCAACATTTCATCCCTTCTAGGTATGAAATTTTATTTTTTGTAGTTCTCTGATATTTCTTCTCTGCAATTCCGCAGGTCTAATAAAAAATGGATGTGCCAAGTGGAATTTACGGTAAATTCCCTACAACTTGTTGATATTTGGCATTTCCAGGATATATCACTTGTATAGCATGCCCCACACAAAATAATTGATATAAAATTATGACAATCATACCAGAAATACTGTGGAATGTCCACTATCCAATGCAACTGGTCTCACTCAAGTTGGATACTCCAGGAACAAGTTATGATTGTTTTACTCGGAACACCTACTTGAGACTAGTCAATAGGACTTCAGATACCCTATCTTCCACAGGGTGTATCTACAAATGTATGATGACCCAGAAGCTTAAAGTTTTACCAAAGATACTTTGCTAATTTATGTGAATATACTCAGGAGTACAGGGTATGAAACGTTACATAAACAATTTTATATCAAAAATCCCACAATGACTCAATTCAGGATGATTCCAGAACACTATCTTACACAGGTTGTATCTCTGAACATATAAGGCCTCGGGAGTTGAAATTTTAACCCAACATACCTTGATTCATCTACTAAATATCCTCTAAGTCGTTCATTTTGAAATCTTGTAGAAAACAAGTTATCACGAAAATTCCAAGGTGTCTCAAATGTAGCAGCAAAACCCCAAGACCTTGAGCTTGATACCATATGTTAAAAACCAAATATCAGTATAGCATAGAAAAAACTCAGAATAAGTACTCAACGCCTTGAAAAAGAGAGAATTTCAGGTAATAAGCCTCTTCAAGGGGGAAACCTCCTTATACCCCACATAAATGTCCAAATAAAAGATGATTCCAAATGAAAATGTCTCCTTGGTATATATAGGAGACTAGGAGGTACAATTACAACTAATGGAATAAAGCCAATATAAATAAACTAACATTACTAATGTAATATGCGCCAATTAAGGGGAAATGAGCCACTATTTAGGGCTTAACAATATCCATGTTTCTTTCAGTGAAATGTGTTGAATACCGAAGTCATGAAGTCACACAGACCGTCGATCTGAGATCCCTTCGAGACCTTTCTCGAATGTTGGATCAAGTACATGGAGGATGGGTGATCACTTTGACAGATTGTCACTCCAAGGAAGTGGTAGACTCAGAAATGGAAATATCTCAGAGCCTCGAAGCACCAAAATTATGAAGTGTGTAAGGACCATCTGTCCCAATGCTTGATTAAGTCTCGATCATCCGATTAAACCATGAATGAACAATGTAAGAACTTTGGCAGATTGCCACTCTAGGGAAGTGGATGACTTGGGAGTGGAAATATCACGGAGCCCTGAAGCACCAAATTTTTGAATTGGTTGAGAGTCATTCACCTCAATGCTTGATTAAGTCACAACCGTCGATCTCGTTGAATACTCCAAATGGGGGTGAGACCATCCATTCGATACATCCCTTTTGATGGATGGTACGGATCAACTTTGGACTTTGAGACTTCGAGATTTTTCACCTTATCATACTTTGTTTCTCCCGAACGTCGAACTTCTAAATACATTGATCTACTGACACATGCCACATTTTTATGAACGGTTCAGATTAAATCCGGACTTTGGGACTTCGGGTTTCAAGATTTTTCACACTAGCACACTCCAATTATCCCGAACGTCGAACTCCTGAATAAGTTGATCTTCTGACACACATCCCTTTTGATGGATGGTCTAGATCAACTTTCAACTTCGGGACTTCGCGAGTTTTCTTCTTAGCATACTTTGTTTCTCTCGAACATCGAACTCCTGAATACGCTGATATGTCGACACGTGCCCCTTTTTGATGAACGGTCCGGATTAACTTTGGACTTTGGGACTTTGAGAGTTTTCACCTTAGCATACTTTGTTTCTCTCGAATGTCAAATTCCCAAATACACTGATCTTTCGACACATGCCCCTTTTTGATGAATGGTCCGGATTAACTACGGACTTCGAGACTTCAGGCTTTGGGAATTTTCACACTAGCATACTTTGTTTCTCCCAAACATCGAACTCCCAAACTACTATGAGATCTAATACTCACAATCACTTGCACATAGTTCTGAAGACTGAGATATATTTTTCACCGTTGCACCTTACCTCTTTCTCTTGGCTTGATCTAACGGTTCTAATCTATCTTCGGTTGATCCAACGGTTAATCACTTCTCCCTGGATCTGCGGTGTAGATCCACTACGAGACTTCGGAGCTTCGACGCTTCGACCCCTTTGGCTCTCTAACTCATAAAATTTGTCAAAGTTACAAAGTCCTAAGGAGTTTGGAGGTTAACTCTCATGCACCTTTTTCCAGATCTGATGGCTGGAAAACATTGGCCTTTCCCTTGTGCATATCTTATGGCGCAACTTCAAACCTTATGGTTCCAAACCCACAGTTACTGCAGTCTCTTTTCTCAGTTGTCTTTATTGAACCGTTATACCTCTTGATCTTCCAAACATGACCAAGGTGTTCTCTTGGCACTCTGGGACACTCTGAAATTCAAATTGTGTGCCTCTCGACAACAATTTTCTCTGTGATGTTGATTCCATAACCACTTATACAACCCAATTCAGGATTAGTGTCAAAAACTAGGCTCTGAACTTCAATTTTTTCTATTTCGACAACAATTCCTTTCCAAATACTTTTCTTCAACTTCCACTTTCCTGGCCCATCTAGGCTCAATGTTGAAACCATGGCTCTAATGCCATTCTGTGACACCCCCAACCAGCAACAGGCCGAGAAACATCACTCGTAAACATACTTTATGCTCTGATACCATTTTGTGATATCCCTAGCCTTAATCTACTGGGCTATGCTATAGAGAGATACTTTCGGAAACATCATACACCTCCAGGCCACCTAGACCAGGAAATTCTACCTCATAGAAATAACAATTTTCATCTGCATATACATATAAACATAAACATACAAAATATTATGCTAATACACATATTAATGCAGAGATAACAATAATCCTATAGATACAACATATACATGCATTACTCATCAATTATAACACATGTAAAAATATAAAACATGTAAATGAACTTAAAAGTGGTACTTATCTTTTAATAGAAGTCCACCAACTGCGTGCAGACCTTCCATGAACCTCCTAGCCATAGACCATGCTGCTCATCACTCTCAATGGTGTCTCACCCCTGAGTTGGGAATAAAATCCATCGGGCAAGGGATTCCTAAGCTAGGAAAGGACAACATGAAGTTGCACCAGTCTACACGAAGGATTCCCTCCAAGGAGCCACTTACGCCCACAACTCACAAACTTGCATTCCCCACATGATTTTCCCACCCCAAGAGTGTACAAATTCACTGTCCAATAGTTCATCGACTACTACACCTCCCTTTCCTTGGGCTTTAGCAATAGACCGAATCAATAATTCTCAGAGCTCTGCAGCTTATACTAGACTTCCTCCAGGATAACTCACTTCCTCAGCACATTCTCTCACCTGAAGAAAATTGCTCACAGGCCTGACAACATGTTTCTTCTATCCATGTGTCTGACAACTCGCTTCTTCATTAATTCTCCTCAACACACGGGCATGGTGATGACAACAACAAAAATTGGACATGGAGGACATTAATGACAAAACAATACGCAGGCCACCCAAAGGTTATAGGTGTCGCAAGGGTAACCATTCAGGCTTGTAGTAGAGGTTAAGGTGTCTTAGAATTTGACAATGGTGGACTGGCTCACTACGTACTTGATCAATGCATCAATGAGTCCTCGTAAGGGATGGCTAGACTGATCCAAATGGTGAGAATGGTGAGAATACCCCCCTAAATATGCATGCATCTTGGATGAAAATTGGCTCTCCGGGAGCACGTTCCTCTCCACTTGGAACTCATTCCCCTCCCTCAAAGGAACTTAGGATAAATTAATATCCTCTTTACAACCTTTAGAATAATAATTATATATTATTCTTTTGGGTTTAATCTCTTAAAATTATCCCTTTTCCCCCAATTTCTCAACCCCCTCCCTTACCCAGCCTATTGGAGTTCAGTCCCCCATACTCTTTCTTCATGGTTGGTCTGCATGCAATGATGTATAACTTGTATTAATGATCTGCATAATTACATATACAAAACAGGCTCTTGGCCTTAACATCCTAGGCTCTCTGGCCTAATCATCACATAAGCCTCCTAACTTATTATAACTCAGCTCACCAGCCTAAAAAACATGTTTACAATTCATAATTACAACTGGGGCTCTGCCAGGGGATGTTAAATCCCCTCCCCTTATTTTTGCACTATCCTCAATGCAACTTGTTTATACATATACAATTTAAAAAAAAATCTTCAAAAAGCTCCAAGATTTTTCTATTAGAAGCTTGTTATCCACCTGGCGCTCTACATTCAAGCGCCAATTTTGGTGTTCATACTGTAGCTGAAATTCAATTTCTCTATTCCATAGAGATTCTTTAGGAAATCATTCATCTCATTGTTCCTTATTACATGCTTCAATTAAACCTCATTGAAAGCACCGACTGGATGTAGATCCACGATGTTCCACCCAACCTTAGATCTCACTGTTGATAAAATCTCAGTAGGGGATATGACTCCACAGACATAAACACTCTGCTCATACACCTATTCATTCAAAAGCAACATTATAACAGACATGCAATATATATACAACAAATTCTAATAACATTATAACTTGTATACAATATACACATCATACAATGAATAGAGAATTGATACTTATCTTTTGATTGAGAACACCTTCCACCCCTGAGCAGGGATATGGCTCCATCAGAGCAATGGCTTCCCAAGATAGCCATGGTCCACAATCCATATCAACATGGTATAAGCCAAGGTACCAAACCTCAACAACACTCCAACCAATGTTCTCTCATTCCCCACATGCCTATACAACCCAAGGTAGTATGCACCTTCCTTCCAAGGCTCCAACATAGGCTGGACATAAAGTCTTAGAGAACCATGGATCTAGGAGTTCCAACTGCCCTTGGAGGTCTCAAGGTACCCTCCAAGCCTCATACCAGGAAACCTATCCCCACACTTCTCCCTCCATGGATCCAACCTTCTCCACAGAAACCCAAGGAGAAGTGTACACACACCCATATCCACCGGGGATCCACAAGGTAAGATCCATTGTCTCTAATCAACATCTTCCCCAAGCTACTCTTTGTAGTCAACATTCCAAATTTAATCAATATCATCTCATCTGCATCACCCACATGCATTTATCATGAGAGAACATAAAATAATTCATTTAGGAACTCAAACTTAGTTCAAAAGGGAATGCAATTTTTCCCCAAAACATGAGAATCTATTTCATAATTCTTCTTGTCTGTTGCCATATTAGGAGTGCAACCTTCCTTGTCATTTTCTACAATAAATGAACTACATACCATTTTTCCTGCAATGTTTCCTCTTGCATACAACCAACAATTGTCAGTATTTCCTGTACATCATAATTCAATTGTAATATGTACAAAACCATATGCAATGATCTCAGAATTGTCTTCACCTACAAATTCAATCATAATTACCAAAAAAAATAATAAAATAGAATGACTCATCATTCTATGCATATGCATGTTCATAATTAATCTCTGTAAGTTCATTACTTCTCTCTCTTTTTTTTTTTTTTGAACATAAAATGTTTTTGTAGTAAATGCTTACGTGACTACTTGACTTGCAAATTTTCTATTGCAATATATAACAACTCCTGAAACCTCCTCAACTTCATGAGTTAACAACATTTCAGTTGTTAGTAACAATTATTTCCACGCAATAATATACATGCATGTACTTATAAAACACATTCAACAAATGTATTCAAGTATACAATTCTATCACTTACTATGCATGCGTGCAATTCTCGATGCATATTTATTCAATGCATCTTGCATTGAATTATAGAATGCTCTTTATCTCATTCATGTATCTCACCATCCATAAGTTGGAATTTTGGCCAATGTCCTGACACATTCCTCACACACTTCCTATTGTTTTCCCAATTAATTGGATGCCTTCCTTTTCGACCTGAACACTACACCAAGAATATAATTTTGTGGTGTTCATTAGGTTTATAAAAAGGGTTGCAATCCAACTTTTATTTAAAGGTAGGCATATTTTGGTACCTGTGTGGTTTGTAACCTTTCCATATCCATACTTTTCCATATCCAACCTAGTCCTGGTCTCATACATGACTAGCTTTACTGGCATTTATTCTTATAACAAGTTCTTATATTTTGTTTATTTGGTTATTATATCATAACCAAATTACCATGACATTCTACTATGTCAGTGTGTGCATTCAACAGTTAAAAATATTTTATAACTATGACAGGCCTCTAGCCTTTACCACATCTAGTGGTATCTTATTCATGTTAATACATTCAAATAATACTATCTCGTGTATCATAAAAATTCAATAGGGGAAAATTCTTACCCAAATTTCCCTTTGGGAATTATGTAACATAATTTCAAAAGAGAATACTTACCTGCATAGCTGGCATTAAACGAATTTGATGTTACCTGATTAGCTGATGACAGTAGAATATTTCATGCTTCTTTTATCATACTTATAACCAACACTTTAGCTTTCTGATGCTTCCTTCCATATGCAACAACATCATCAACAACACTTTGCAAACATGCAATCATTTTTTTTCTTTAGTTGTCCCAACAAACCATAACATACTTGCTACCACAGAAATTGCAACAATTTCTTTCTCCCTATAAAAGTTTTCCTTGTTGATCCCAAAAGTCTTTAATTCTTCCCGGATTCCTGAATCTTCTTGTGCTCTCATTGTAGCCATTGTATGAGATTATTTCTGTCCCGAGCACTTTCTATCCAATTACCCTTGGCTTCCCTTTTCATTTACAACCAATATCCATCTAATATTAACCTTCACCTTTCATTTATTTCCTGGATCCTACTATCCTAACTCATATTTGGATGAATTTTAATTCCAAACATGTTGTCTTATAGACTTTGGATCTTCAATATTGAGTTACTCTTTGGAACTGAACTCATTCAACCCTTTCCTAACTGAATACTTTAGTACTTGAGGTTTTATTGTACTCTTCTCTTCTCTTTTCCAACTAGCCTCAAACTTGACTTGCCTAGCCAATCTCTAACATATTGTAAGGATGCACATTTGCCTCCTTTTCTATCTGCATGGAACTAACTGAAATTACTTCTTTTACCTTACCATCATAGCTTCAAGTGATACATACAACCTCTTGGTTTCCATTCATTTCTCTATGTCCCTTAAGATGGATTCTTGTCAGGCACCATCTCCTCTATATTCAAACACATGCATAGAACCATTTTTGTCCTTCTTACTTTTTGTTTTCTCTTTAGAAATCATTTCACTTTTAAATTATTCTTGACTTGATATCTACCTCACACATTCTTCTTCCATTATCTTAGGATGTTCATGCACTTGACTCCATCCAGGAGTCCTTCCTTGTGTACCTTGCATACTTGCAACCACATATTATGCTAATATTAATTTTCAACATTCCATTATTATTTGGATTCCTCTTCTCCAGCTCTTGCATGAACGAATTATAATTCTATTCATGTTCTCTGAGTAACCTTGGTTAGTTAACACCGACGTATTTATTGAATCAATTTGATTTATCCTTCTGACATGCATATTCAACTTTTTTCATGCCATATTCGATGACCTTCATGCCATGCTTCCACTGCGCATTCTGATAGAAATAATGGAGGTACTATCTCCAACTGAGGGAATAATCCTTGGAGATGTCACATATTATCTCCAAACTCTTTCATATTCCATAAAACCTTCCTTCCTTATTCCCATTCTTTTCATCTCCATATGAACTTATGGTTCATGCATTATCATGTATTGCAGATGGTTGAATACATGGAATCCTCTTTCCAAGACCTTTCCAGTGATTGCCTCCTTGCTTAATTCAGAATCTTGAGAAGAAAGTTATAGTTGTTTGCACAATGGTGCTTTCTGGAAGGGGATCTTTGTACAACTATTTTTATTTCACAGAGTCGAATTAGCTCTTGGATCCTTGTTGGATCCTCTCTTCAATTTTACATACCTTCTTTACTTCTTTCGATGCAAGTATGTTCAATCATGGACCCCATGGGTTCTATCTCTAAGCCCTTCTCTGTTCTAAAAAAAAAACAATTTATGGGAACTAGCCCTCTTTCTTTGACCCCAAATCTCATGTGACCATCGGCTGTGACCAATCGCTAGTATGATAAGCGCTTATCTAGAGCTTCATGACCTTTGGGATCCGAAACTTTAGAGGTTTCCATTTCCACACATCACAAACATCACATAACATTGAATTGGCGAATTCACGAAGGATGGTGGATATACGGTCCACATTCTCTGTTCATATCTACGGTGGACAAGAACTCCAGGACTTCAGGCTTTAGCAGTTTCCAAATCACATCACAAAAAATTTCCCAGAGTGTCACATTGGTGAACTCATGAAGTGGGGTGGATCAACGATCCTCGGCTTCCCAACCTCCAATGAATGATATTTACTATGGAACTCTGGGCTTCGGGGTTTCCGGATTGTCCATACTCTCAATAATTCGGGAGTACCACGTCTCCAGACTGCTGCATCTGTTTCCAAGTGTCATTTCCTGATCAATGGTTGATATTAACTCTGACCCTCCGGTCTTCGGGAATTCAAAACTTTGGGTTTCCAGGACTTCACAGGATTTCAGATCTGCACACCCCAAAACTCTCAAACTGAGAATCTCTGAATACTTCCACATCACCCTAGAGACGTTATCACGTTACGTTACTTCGGTGCTATGGAACTTCGGGGATTTCTTCCTCCCATTCCATCATGAACCATTTATTCCAGAGTGTAAAGTCTCTTGACCTTGGGATCTGATGCCACGCATCCCCTTTGATCATCAGGGGCCCCACTAACCATGCTCAAGAAGAGTGCCACATGGTAGAATACAATAAGTGGACACATGGCCCAGTATGACGGGTGACACATGTCACGTTATAACTAGAATTTATATCTTCCAAAGGTTCTTAACTCTCTGACACGTGGTACATATCCCATGTGTCCACATCATCACTGGTGACATCAGCAGGCCACATCACATTGAGACTTTAGGCTTTGGAATATTTTACACTTGCACACTCCAATTCTCCCGAACGTCGAACTCCCAAACTTATTTACTTTTCGGGTTCCACATGGTACAACTATCAATAATTAAGGTGGTAGCATGTGGAATGTCTAGGAAGGGTCCACATCACCACTATAGATGTCATCATGCCACGCCACTTCTGTTCTTCAACTTTGGTACTTCGGGCTTCGATACTTTTCACACTAACATGATCCAATTCTCCCAAATGTCAAACTCCCGAACGAGATGATCTTCTGACACATGTCCCTTTTGATGGATGGTCCAGATCAACTCTGTACTTTGGGATTTTTTTCCTTAGCATACTTTGTTTCTCCCAAACATCGAACTCCTGAATACACTGATCTGCCAACACATGCCCCTTCTTGATGAACAGTCTGGATTAACTTTGGAATTCGGGACTTCAGGCTTTGGGAGTTTTCACACTAGCACAGTTCAATTCTCCCAAACGTCAAAATCTCGAACAAGTTGATCTTCTGACACACGTCCCTTTTGATGGACGATCCAGATCAACTCTGGACTTCGGGACTTCACTAGTTTTCTCCTTAGCATACTTTGTTTCTCTCGAACGTCGAACTCCTGAATACATTGATCTGCTGACATGTGCCCCTTTTTGATGAATGGTCCAGAATAACTCTGGACTTCGGGACTTTAGGAGTTTTCACCTTAGCATACTTTGTTTCTCCCAAATGTCGAACTCCCAAATACATTTATCTATCAACACATGCCCCTTTTTGATGAACGGTTCAGATTAACTCTGGACTTCAGGACTTCGGGTTTCGGGAGTTTTCACACTAGCATACTTTGTTTCTCTCGAACGCTGAACTCCTGAACTACTATGAGATATTATGACTAAGATATTTTTTTCACCATTGCACCTTACCTCTTTCTCTTGGCTTGATCTAACGGTTCTGATCTATCTTTGGATGATCCAATGGTCAAGCACTTCTCCCCGGATCTGCGGTGTAGATCCACTCTGAGACTTTAGAGCTTCAACAATTTGACCCCTTTGGCTCTCTAACTCATAAAATTCATCAAAGTTACAAAGTCCTAAGTAATTTGAAGGTTAACTCTCATGCATCTTTCTCCAGATCTGATGGTTGGAAAACGTTTCCCTTTACCATGCGCAGATCTTACGGCCCAACTTCAAATCTTGCGGTTCCAAACCCATGGTTACTGTAGTCTCTTTTCTCTGTTGTCTTTCTTGAAATACTATACCTTCTGAGGTTCCAAACACGACCAAGGTGTTCTCTTGGCACTCTGGGACACTAGGAAATTCAAATTTTGTCCCTCTTGACAAAACAATTCTTTGAGTGTTTGACTCTATAACCACTTATATGACCTAATTCAGGCTTAGTGTCGAAAACTGGGCTTTGAACTTCAATTTTGTCCATTTCGACATCAATTCCTTTTCAAAACCTTTTCTTCAACTTCCACTTTCCAGGCCCATCCAGGCTTAGTGTTGAAACCATGGCTCTAATACCATTCTGTGACACCCCCAACCACCAACAGGCCAAACGACATCACTCATAAACACACTTTGCGCTCTGATACCATTTTGTGATAGCCCTGACCTTAATCTGCTGGGCTATGCTACATAGAGATACTTGCAGAAAATTGATACACCTCCAAGCCACCTAGACCAGGAAATACTACCTCATAGAAATAACAATTTTCATCTGCATATATATATATAAACATAAACATACAACATATTCTTCTAATACACATATTAATGCATAAATAACAAGAAGCCTACACATACAATATATACAGGCCTTACTCATCAATTATAACACATGTACAAATAAACAACATGTAAATGAACATAGAAGTGGTACTTATCTTTTAATAGAAGTCCACCAACTGCGTGCAGACCTTCCACGAACCTTCGAGCCATAGACCACACTGCTCATCACTCTTAGCGGTGGGTCACCCCCAAGCTGGGACTAAACTCCACTGGGCAAGGGATTCCCAGGCTAGGCAAGGACAACAGGAAGTTTCACCATTCTACATGAAGGATTTCCTGCAAGGAACCACTTACGCCCACAACTCACAGACTCTCATTCCCCACATGACTGTCCCACCCCAGGAGTGTACACCTTCATTTTCCAATAGTCCATTGGCTTCTACACCTTCCTTTCCTTGGGCTTCAAAAACATGTCGAATCAGGAATTATTAAAGCTCTACAGCTGCTACTGGAATTCCTCCAGGAGAACTCACTTCCTCAGCATACTCTCTCACCTGAAGAGAGTTTCTCATATGCTTGACAACCTGTTTCTTCTATCCATGGACCTAACAACTCGCTTCTTCACTCCCTCTCCTCAACACATGGGCATGGTGATGACAATAGCATAAAATAGACATGGAGGACGGTAATGACAGAACAATATGCAGGCCACCCACAAGTTGCAGTTGCCGCAAGGGTAACCATTCAAGCTTGTAGCAGAGGTTCGGGTGTCTTAGAATTTGAAAATGGCGGACTAGCTCACTGCGTACTTTCTCAGTGCATCAATGAGTCATCTTAAGGGATGGATAGCCTGGTCTGAATGGTGAGAATGGTGAGAATCCCCCCCCTAAATCTGCATGTGTCTTGGATGACACGTGTCTCTCTAGAAGCACGTTTCACTCCATTTGGAACTCGTTCCCCTCCCTAAAGGAACTTAGGATAAATTGATATCCTCTTTACAGCCTTTAGAATAATAATTATATATTATTCTCTTGGGTTTAAGCTCTTAAAATTATCCCTTTTCCCCCAATCTCTCATCCCCCTCTGTTACCCAGCCTAGTGGAGTTCAGTCCCCCATACACTTTCTTCATGGTTGGTCTACACATAGCGATGTAGATTTTTTATTAATGATCTACATAATTACATATACAAAACAAGCTCTTGGACTTAACATCCTAGGCTCTTTGGCCTAATGATCACATGAGCCTCCTAGCTTATTATAACCCGACTCACCAGCCTAAAAAACATGTTTACAATTCATAATTACAACTAGGGCTCTGTCGGGGGATATTACACTGACAATGAATGCTTGGTGCATATGAATGTTTAATTGCACATGCTTGGATATGCATATAACGTGCTTGTGAACTTAGAATAGTCTATTATTACGAAATAATGATGTTATGGAAATTGTGCATGACTAATGATGGATTATGTATGCAGGAAAAATGATATAGCATGGTTAAAGATGTGGATGTAGTTGTTGCTTATTATTTCCGTCTATGTGAAGACCCATGAGGGTGGTAGGAATGGTGATCAAAATGATGAAGGAGGTATTCTATGAGCTTCTACAAATACCAGTTGACAATGTAGCATCAAGTAGGTTGATAACCACCACCCAGATATGCATTTGTTGCTTCTATGTTGAAGGGAATTGAGGTAAGAAATTCCCTTAGTTAATTTTTCAAGATTTAAATTGATATGTAATGGCCAAAGACCTAGAATATGTAGTTGTTATTGATCCTAGAATGCATTTAGATAGATTTTTAGTTGTACATTGTTTTATGATTGGTTATGGGATCATAAGCGGGTTAATACATGAGACATACTCCTTCTATAACAATAATTATCCATAGAGCTAGTCATGTGTGAGACCATAATATGGTTGGATATGGAAGGGATATAGCACTATGTGAGTGATCAATGGTATCTACTGTATAGTTGATGTTTGGACTGCAACCTCTTTGTTGACACTGAAGAGAATTTAAGAATTATATTATTAGTGTTTTGTTTGGGTTGAAAATGAAGGCATCCAAATAGTTAGGAAAGCAGTAGGAAGTTTTTGGATGATGTGTTGAGTGTTGTCCAGGCCTTCCAACTAACCTTGGTGAATGCATGACATATTTAAGTGGTTATTATGTAGTCAATGCAGGGATGCATTGTGTAAATGTGGCCATTGGTATTGGTACATTGATTGTTATTTTATTTAGTAATTAATTGTTGCATTATGAAAATCATGTGGTGCTGAAAATGCATAATGATGGATAGATGCATTATATTTAATATGAATATTAGTTGAAGGTGATTGGATTGTTCTTTGTTACAATTATGAGATTGCTTTTTGTAACTATTAAAAATGTTACAAGTGGTATTACGGGAATTGTGGAATGCATTTTGGTGAATGTATGTATATATTATATAAAATAGAAATGCTTATGATAACATGAGTATTTCTAACTCATGAAGTTGAAAACACTTCAGGAGTTGTTAGATAATGGAACAAGGAAGTTGCAGGTGAGAGTAGTTTTATAATATGGAAAAGCTCTGTCAAGGGAACATAGTGATAGAAATATTGATGGATAGAAGAAAGAAAATATTGTCTAATAATACATGTGTAAATAATGATGGGTTCATTCCAGTAATAGTTGGATCAATGGGAGTGATTGAATTTCTTTTGTAAACAATTATGAGATCACTTGGTGAATTTTTGTAATTGTTTCCATGAAAATATACATATGCATGATACTGACAACTTGTTTGGCTGAGTGAAGGTTGAGGAAATTGCAAGTAGAATGGTCTTGGATATGGAAGGGATATAAGCCCATAATAAAGACCAATATCTATAGCTACAGAGCCAAGCATTATGAGAAAAATCCTCATGTATGGGAATTTTATTTTCCTATATAAAACATATTTGAGAAATTAATAGTTATGGATTGTTACATGATTATGCTAACAATTGATTTGGATGATCGAAGGTTGAGAAAATTTTTGGAATAATGGTATTGGGTATGACATTGCTATAAGACATAATAAATATTGATGCATGCAACCATAATAGCCAAACGAATTATGAGTAGAAAGCTCATGCTTGGATTTTTTTTTATTTCTTGTATAAAACAGATTTGACAAGTATGATTAAAAACATTGTTATAGTGATAACTCATGATGATTGTATGTGTATAATACACACAAGATGTTAGATATGCAAGAATGAAAGCATGAAAAAGGCTATTGTTGTGACATTAGAACCCTATGTCCCTAGAAATATTTTTGTGCAATAAATCCTTGGCTAGGCAAGGTGGATCGCATGAGGGACTGTATAACAGAGAAGGGGATGCCCAAGCTTGGGACTATAAGGTGAGTGACCACAATGAAGAGGAGACTTTGATGGTTTTTGTAAACTATTGATTGGGATCATGCACACAATGGGTATGTCAAGGAAATCAGTGAGCCAATTTAATGGGGAAAACATATGGATGCAGATCCATGAACCAAACAGATAAGTATTGTATCGGATTATGAAAAATGTACTCTTAAATTATGAACAAAATAAATATTTTTATGCAAAAACTTGTGAATTGACATGCTTGTTGATTCTAAATGTTGTAGGAAAACATAAATGTTGAGGATCTAGAAAAGTACTAGACTATGAGGGAAAATAAGAAGGTGATGTTGGATCAGTTGAATGACAAAGGCATGGAATGAAGAAAGTCCAATGGACTTGCTGCAGCTGGAGTTCTGGAAGCTACAACTCTGAAACTTCCTGGCCGAGTGCACTAGATCCCTGGAGAAGAGTGGAACAACCTAAGGGACTGCATGGAAGAGAAAGGGGTTCATATCTTTGGGTTGTGCAGGCTGAGAGGGAAGGAGAGCTTGTTGGTTGGAACTGCTCCCAGAAATATAAATTCTGAATATCATTATACATGTTTTGGGTTAGAATGCCTATGTATACATGTTTAATTTTAGGCCAGGGTGCCTATGTATATAAGAGTTGGTTGGATTTCATGTGTGCATTAAGGACAAAGAACCTAGATTGGTAATGTTAATAACATTGGAATGGTGTTGTGCACCGAGGACAGTACCAAAATAAGGGGAGGGGGATGTAACACCCCAATTTTAACCCTTATGAACTATTATGTATTATGTAATTGTGACTTAGGTTGGTGATCTAGTAAAATTGAAAAGGGGCAGAGAACCTAGGAAATGTAATACATATATATACATTAATAAAATAATACATCACTAGCTGCAAGAGGGACAAGGAAAAAAGAGATAAGTGTCTATGATTCCACAAGAGAGGGGGATTGAGGGGATACGTATTTATTTTATATTTTATTTACCCATTTTTGTTTTAATGGAGAATAATAGTTACATGAGCTTCTTAGGGGGAAGGCCAAGTGGTTCCTTAATTCCAAGAATTACTTAAACCCGTCCTTGGTCTATTTGGGGGGTTCTCATTCTTGTTATTTTGGTTTCTTCTTCCTCATTCACCCACTAACTCACTCAATTGCTCATTGTTTACACCTTTCACTATGTTTTGTCTCCATTCATTCTTTCACCAATTCGTCTTTGTCTTGGGAAGGGAAAGTGAACTGATGGAGAGGATTCATGGTTTGTTGGTTGTAGAGACTGTTGGTGTATTCTAGCCATGAATCAAGGCCTGCATGTTTGAGATGCTTTGGCCCGTGTTCAGTTTTTCTCACAACTGTGAATTCTGAGAGTCCCATCATGGAGATTTTGGACTAGCTGCACTCGAGCCCTAGAAGGAGATGGAAATCCTGAGGAACTATGTGGCAGATAAGGGGGTCCATTCTCTTGGGTTGTGCAAGCTGGGTAGAAGAGATTTGGTGTACTTTGGATTGTTGTGGGTGCTAAAAATCCTATGAGAGCTTGAGTGCTGACTGGTTTGGGAAGCCGAGTGACGCTTTAAAACCA
Organism: Picea engelmannii; assembly: GCA_009831015.1. Classification (NCBI taxonomy): domain Eukaryota; kingdom Viridiplantae; phylum Streptophyta; class Pinopsida; order Pinales; family Pinaceae; genus Picea; species Picea engelmannii. Next base: position 362,466 of record ML786141.1, read on the forward strand.
TCCTTGTGGATTCATAGCCATGGATTATGGGTGACACTTCTATTGAGACTTGGAACAACAATGTCTACGGTTCAATGGAATTTCCCTGGTCTCTAGCTAGTTGGTGAATGTGTACTTGCAAATATAAGTGCTCTCTGTGTTTTATGTATAATGTATATTCCACTGCATATTTAATTATCTTTGAGATATGTATTTATAATGTGATTGTCTACTAGTTATTTGTCGTGAATCGAAATTTTTCTATTTCTTTATATTGTAGCATGAATCTTGATTAATGCATGTGGGTCTTTCATTCTTGACTTCAAATTAAATGTTATTATAATTCGAGATCAATTCAAAAGATAGTTTTTGGAGTAGTGTGGCCATCCTATGGGTGGCTAAGTACATTACAGATTGGTATCATTCCCAGCCTGTGGGTGGTTGGGTAAGTTACATATACATCCTTTCTAAATGTAGAACATCTTGATAAAACACATGGATACTCCATACATGTCTCATATGCCCTAGAATCCTCTTATCTTTGAAGCTCTTGTTTGGCCTCCTCTATCATAGTATCATAACCTACTGAAACACATGGACCCTCCATGGATGTCTCATATTACCTAGAAACCTCCTACCTATGAAGCCCCTTTATGTCCTCTTCCACCAATAACACATGTCTGTTAGTCCTGGAATATGTCTCTCTCTCTCAATTGAACCTGTGGGGGATCTCCCTCTGGATGACCATCTCTCCCTATGAACTACTTGACTCCCCCTGAGTTCATGATCACTCTGATATCGCATGCTCCTCCTGAAACTTGACTCTCTCTGAGTATGCACATTCCTTGGGGCCATATTCTCCATATCCATTGTCCTCTGCACAGTGCTAAGATGCTTCTCCTCCCTCTTGGATCTTAAGGGCTAATTCCCTCTAAGTTCTATCTCCCTCTGAGCTTGTACCACTGGTGGGGTCACCTGAATCACCACTCATGGAGCCACCTTCTCCTCCTCATCTATATCTCTACTCTTGCTAGTCACAACACTCATAGGATGGCCCCTCAACCTATATAGGTTTCCTTCCCTAACTCCAATAACCACTGCTAGTCTGAAGCTAGAACATATATGCACAAGAAATACTTGTCCATCTAGAAACAATACATGATAGCCCTTCCTCTCAATCTATGAGAATGAGAGGACATTCCTCCTAAGTTCTGGCACCCACAACACATTCCACACCCTTAGTATATCTCTCAAATCCAATCAAAATGATACAATACCATATCCTCGTATTGAATGCTTGGCTCCCGTATCAAGCTCCACACATTTTTTTGAGCCAGTCTCTATGAGAGTGTCAAACAACTATTTAGAACCTGTCATATGGAAATATTCTCTTCTATCCACCAACCATCTCTACCTATTGGAGATAATACCTAAAAGACCGAAGACCAACAAGATCTTCCTCTGGAACCTGTTTGTAACCTCATCAACCTTTGTTGTTGATGCATGTTTCATTCTTCCTCTTCCCTTCTAATGTGGACACCGTGAAGCATAATGAACAAATTCATGACACTCATAACATCTGACATTACTAATATCCTTCTTCTGTCTCAACTCTGGAGACGCTTCTCTCTCAAGAGAATCCCTTCTCTCTGACAGACCTCTTATGTCTAGAGAACCCCTTCTACCCTTTCCAGTGTGGGATGCAAGGGCCCAGTTCTCATCACTACTACTCTTCAACACACCATCCATATCATCCATGGATGTTGATCGGGTCTCCTCCTAGATACAATTAGTCCATAATCTGTTGAATTCTGGTAAACTATCTGCACATAGATTCCCTTCACAAATGGTTCCCAGAACCTAGGAAGATCTCTCAGTGCTAAATTCACCAACTGAACATATTTCACTGTCTCACCAATACTTGACATCTGATCTTGGATCTGAGTAATATGCATAAGATAATTGACAAATGTGTCTTCACTGGTCATCCTGACAATCTAAATCTGATGCTTGAAGTGCGACATCCTTCCCGTATTCTTGTTTTGGTAAAAACCCACCAAAGCATGATACATATCCTTGGCAGTTCATTTCTCGACAATGTGAGAAATCAAGTGGTCCTTCATGGCATTTAGAAATGCCTTCTTGGCCTTCACTTCCTTCTTCTTGTAAAATTCCAAATCTATTGGATCATTCGAGCTAGGAACCACATCCTTAACATAGTCCTTGAGGTGATTCTCTTCCAACATAAGGAGAACCCTTTCCTTCCATGCCCATAATTTGGTTTCTCCTTCCAACCTATCCTCAATCTTCAATGTATTCACTATATTTAACTTCCCAAAACAAGAATAAGAACAAGTACACCACTCTTCTAGTGTTGTAGCCAAAAATGTTTCTCAATATGATCCCCTTCTCTTCAAATCCCAAGCTATGAAACCATGTCAATTTTCACATGCAATTCTATGGTACTAATTTCAAATCTGAAATTGCTTCCTAGTGAACTATCATTGAACAACTTTACACTGAAATTATTGACTGAAAACATATGTAGCGGAAATAACAAGATCATAGTTGAATCATCAATACACAAGAGACACAATATTTGTTTTATGTAAGGTTTTCCAATTCTCCAAATTCGAGGACCAAAACCATGTTTATTATTTGGGTCGGTTGTCATTGATGTCAACCCTTCAAGAAAGTCTGGTAGCACAAAGGTTTGGGTAATGTACCCAAGTTTGTTTGATGTATAATGGTATGTGTTTTAATATATTTTAAGGTAAGACTATTCTATATGGATAGTACATGTCATGCCATTTCTAGTGGTATGTGGAACGTCACATAACTCCTCACAGTTAGAGCGTTATGGCCATGTGAAGTTGGAGAACCCTCATGAGTCATCTAGAAGTGCCAAAAGGTCAAAGTAGTCAAAGTGGTTGCAAAGAAGAAATAACATAATAAAGTGAAGTGATGAGTGTACTATAAGTCAAAGTGGATACAAAATAAATTATTTAAATAATAAAATTAATGGAGAAATTACTAAGTTGACAAGTGGTTAGAAGTGAGTTAGCCCTAAAATAAGGAAAGTGGTTTAATATGGTTAGAAGGTAACCCCTTGAGGAATCTACATAAAAGTATAAATAAGAGGCAAGGTTCTCTCATTTTAACTAAACTTGAGCATATTGAATATCTACAAGTGACTGAGGTAACCAAAGAATATCTAAGGTGAATTTCAGAGGGAAGGTGAAGTAAAGAAGGCCGAAACTCAAGGGAGGATAAATTCTTTTGATGATGCTTTCTAAGGTATGTTATTTACAGGTCATCTCACCATTTTCGCAATAATTTTTTTTTTATAGAATGATTTAGATCGCAAAATATGGAGGTCGTTGAGGAAACATATCCAAGTAGCTATGATAAAAATTTCATCTTGTGGGTCGTTGTATTTTTGGAGTTACACTCCATGGAAAATAGGATTTGTGGCTAATCCTGAAACTAGTCTAAAACAAGTGTTTCAGGTAAAAATGTCATAACTTATTCATAACAGATCCATATTCAGTAAGAAAAAAATGATTGGTTAGAGTATATTCGGTAGTATTACATGTACCATTTTCATATCCATACAACAAATATTCCTTGCGGGGAACGCTCTACATGTTCTCTCTCTAGCATAAGATAGAATTCAACAAGGTATGCCATTTTTTCTATAACTCCTTTTCTGAGAGGTTCCAAGTAGTGAAACCTAGAGGAATTGCATAAAACACAATGAAGAACATTGTGTATTATTGTCATATCTTTATTCATTACAGGTACATAGTTACAATTATTTCAAGTTAGGGTTGTTGACTAATCCAAAATTAGTCATGTGAGACTAAAGTAAAGTTTGATGAAAATTCTAGTCTCTTGTTGTTAAAGTTAAGGAAGGTTTGTAGGTATGTGTTCATATACACCAGGTCTATTACATAGTTAAAAATCATATTTGGATGATGAAATTGATGAGGGATTTTGGATGAGGTACATGTTGGGTACATGGTTGAGACAAGTAGTTGATGAGTTGGCACATGCATGAGGTGTATAGTTGATGATGTTGGTACATCTTGATGAGTCATAGTTTATGTGTATTTGATGCATGATTGGTACATATTTGGTAGATTCTTTATGCACTCGTTGATGGTACATGTTGAGGTACAATTTGGTGCATGGTTGATGCACTTGTATATGGTACAGGTTGATTATAGGTTAGTACAGGTTGTTTGGTGTAGGTTGATTGGTACAAGTTTACAACAATATATCTCATAGTGATAATGTGATAGTGGTTCCATCATTCTACTTATATTTTATGGTTAAAAATAATTATTACTCTATTACTGATTCACCCCCCTCTCAGTAATCCAACAATTAGTATCAGAGCAAGTTCCTTCATAAATCAGTTTAACCACTGAAAGGTAGATCATGGAGAGAAACAAAATGTATACAACCACAATACCATAGTTTGATGGAAAAAAGTATGCATTTTGGAGCAGAAGGATGAAAACATATATATATATATATATATATATATATATATATATAGGCATAGGGATTTGAAATTTGGCAATCAGTAGTAGATGGATACAAAGAACTAGAAATTCTGCTAACAAGTGAAAAAGAAATGAAACTCAATCAAAATAATTCCAAAGCCACAAATGCACTTCTGAATGGTCTTGGTGAATCAGTATATACCAAAGTTGTACATTGGAAATATGCTAAAAATATTTGGGACAAACTTCAAAATATTTATGAAGGAGATTCAAAAGTCAAAGAAACAAATCTTCAAACTTACATAGGTCAATCCGAACAACTAAAGATGAAGGAAGATGAGAATATTGCAGCTTACTTCTTACGAGTCGATGAAAAAGTGAATACAATCATAGGATTGGGAGAAGAAATTGAAGAATATGTAATTGTTCAAAAAGTACTAAGATCTCTTCCTATGAGATTTGATCCTAAGATATCAACACTAGAAGAAAGAGAAAATATAGACTCAATAAGCATGGGAGAACTACATGGAATATTTACAGCATATGAAATGATAATTGAACAGGAAAATCCAAATACAAAAGAAGCAACTTTCAAAGCATCCAAAAGGTCAAAGAAAAAGGGAAAGAAAAAGAAACATAGCAACAACAGTGACTTCTCAGAAGATGATGAAGAAGAAGTGGCCAACTTTGTAAGAATATTGAACAAGGGAACCAACGATAGATATAAAGGTAAGCTTCCATTGATTTTTTTTAATTTTGATGGTATTGGTCATTTTTCTAAAAAATATCCTCATAATAAAAATAAGAGGAATGATGAAGATTATTCAAATAGAAAACAAACATATAAAGGAAAAATAACCAAAAAGAAAGCTTCCAAGAAAAACTTATGCACCAAAGAAGACATCTCCTCATCAGATGAAGATGAAGTCAATGACAGTGAGAAAAAAAGAGTTATATTCATGGAAATAAAAGACTCTGATAAAGAAGACACTGAAGAAGAATATGAAGAGGCATAAGTTGACTACCGAGAAGAGTTGTTGAGTGCCATAGAAGTTATAAGAAGAGAAAAGAAGAAAAAAAAGAAGCTACAAGAAGAACTAGACAAGAAAGAAGACACTTGGGAACTAGAACAAATGATCATGAAATTGAAGGTTCAAATAGAAGAAGATAAAAGAATTGAAGAAGCACTCAAATAATTGTTAGAATAAAGAGACAGGTTCATTCGAAATTTGGAAGAAGATATTGTCACATTGAGAAAGGATCCTCAAAAGAAAAATATGCAGAAAAACTCAAAAGTTCTGGATGACATTATCAAGAGTCAAAAGCATTATCATGACAAGTATGGAGTTGGATACAATCAGATAGAAAAGGGATCAAGCTCCAAAGAAACAAAACAAGAAACATACCCAAAAATCTATGTAGAAACAATCAAAGGGGATATGAATATCTACAAGGAAGATTACAGAGACAGTCCTCCATCGAGAAGATTGCTAGAAAAACAGGACCATGGAGCAATAAAATAAAACAAATGTGGAAACAAAACACAGAAGATACACAATACAATAGAGACACAGATTTATGTGGTTCACCCAGTGTGGGCTACGTCAACCATAGAAATTGTCAGGTCCTTCCTTTATTATTATCCAGCATATGAAGGGATACAACCTACAACAAACTCGTTGTAACCTCCTCTTCTTTCTCTCACAATATCCTCTCTCAGAATACGATACTCACCATAATGCATAGACACAATACATTTCCCTCATAACAGAGGGTTTCCTTCTAGGGAAAAAAACCCTAACATAATTTCTATCGTTAGATCTGCGACCTTATAATGAACGGGCCAGATTTATAAGGAAATTTTTCCTTCGGGGACTTTTCCCCCGAACCCCCATTTGGGGAAACTACCCCCGAACCCCCGTCGGGGGCCTGCTTACCTCTGAACCCCCCAGCTGGGGGGATAGCCCCTCTGAACCCCACAGAGGGGGTACCCCCCTGCACTCCCCTGCATGGAAGAGTGCACATACTTCTAGGGTGCAAAGTCTTCATGGGGTATAAACATGATTGAAAAACACAAGACCTCTGAATCATGAAGATAATCAGGGTCCACAACCAACAATATCCCACTTGGAGACTGATCTCAACAACTTCACCGCTGTTATATATGCTGGACTCTGAACCTTCTTGGACCTGGAAAATTTCTCATCTTCATCTTCATTCTTGAAGACCAACTAAAACTGAGCAGGAACTCAGTTTCTCTCTGGTTACTCCCTTTGTTAACATGTCTGCAGGATTCTGGCTAGTGTATATCTTTTCCAACTTCAGATGTCCATCTTCCAAGGCAGATCGTATGAAGTGGTACCTCAACTGTATATGCTTAGTCTTCAAATGGAAGGCTAAGTTCTTTGCAGATGAATTGCACTCTCACTGTCACAATACATCCTTCTATTCTCTTGATTCTTTCCCAATTCCTCCATAAACCTTTGTAACCAAATCATCTCTTTACTAGCCTCTATAGCAGCAACATACTCTGCCTCTGTTGTTGAAAGTGCAACAACCTTTTGCAGTTTCAAAATCCAACTTACTGTTGTTCCACCTATAGTAAAAACATACCCTGTGGTGCTCCTCTGGCTGTCTTTATCACCTTCCATATCTGAATCAACATGTCCTTGTAGAAAAGTGTTTGAACCTCCAAAACATAATGCATGAGTAGCAGTACCTCTCAAATACCTAAGAATCCTCTTTACTACCTCCCAATGTTCTTTACCTGGATTGTTCATATACCTACTCACAACTCCCACTACATGTGCAATATCTTGCCTTGTGAAAACCATTGCATACATCAAGCTGCCAACTGCTGATGAATAAGGGACCCTGGACATGTATTTTATCTCCTCCCATGTCTTGGGACACATTTCCTTAGTTAATTTGAAATGGCTGGCCAAAGGTGTACTAACTGGCTTTGCATTCTACATTCTAAACCTCTCCAACACCTTCTCTGTGTACTCACCCTAAGACAATGTCATTTTGCGATTTTTTCTGTCTCTTGTTATTCTCATGCCAAGGATTTTCCTTGCATCACCCAAATCCTTCATCGCAAATGAATTGGATAATTTCTTCTTGAGCATATTTATATCCTGTATATTAGACCTTGCAACAGGCATGTCATCTACATACAATAGCAAGATAATATAGCTTCCATTTTCTAGCCTTTTAAAATAAACATAGTGATCGGAATGACATCGACTATAACTTTGTTCTGTCATAAACCTGTCAAAATTCAAATACCACTACCTTGGAGCTTGCTTTAGTCCATACAATCTCTTCTTCAACCTTCATATGAAATTATCCTTCCCTTTGACCTCATACCCCTGTGGCTGCTGCATATAAATCTCTTCCTCCAAATCCCCATAGAGAAAAGTTGTTTTTACATCTAATTGTTCAAGATGCAAATCTTCTACTACAACAAGACTTAAAATAGTCCTAATTGAATTCATTTTAACAACAGGAGAAAATATTTCATCAAAATCTATACCTTTATTTTGTGCAATCCACTTTACAACAAGTCTAGCCTTGTACCGCTTTTCTCCTCCATCTTCTTCCTTCAACTTGTAAACCCATTTATTTTGTAATGGTCTTTTTCCTGCAGGCAATTGAACCAAGTCCCAAGTCTAGTTATTTTCCAAGGAATCCATTTCCTTTTTCATGCCTTTCTCCCACTTATTTTTGGTGTCTATCTGCATTGCCTCTTCATAACATTCTGGTTCACTAGAATCATTCAACAATAAATAATACAATGAAGGAGAGTATTGGTCAGGGGGTATACTTAACCTGGTAGATCTTCTAACAACACTTGCAGGTGTTTGAGGTACCTGCTACTCCTATTGTTGTACATTTTGATTTTTAGGTTCCTTTGGAATTTCTTTTTCAGTGATCTCATCAAGCACTATGTATTCTTGTTTTTCTTCTTCCTATTTCTTTCCTTGCAACTGATCTTTGTACATGACCTTCTCATTGAATATGACATCTCTACTCCTAATGATTTTGTTATTTTCATAATTCCATAAGAGATAACCAAAATCATTAACACCGTAACCAATAAAGGTACACTTCTTGGATTTAGACTCAAGATTTGTTCTATTTTCTTTATCAATATGGACAAATGCTTCAAAACCGAAAGTTTTCAAAAAAGAATAGTTTACCTTTTTTCCTGTCCATTCCTCCTCTGGAATTCTACCATCCAAAGAGCTTGAAGGTCCTCTGTTTATTAAGTA
>ML786141.1:371328-392103 GCA_009831015.1 Picea engelmannii
AACTTTTTCCTGTCTCATTCTCAACTAAAGCTTTCCATTTCTTAAAAGTATCAAAAACATCAGATTTTTGTCGAATGCAATAAACCCAAGTTTTTCTAGTTGCATCATCAATAAAAGCAACATAATAATGAGAGCCACCAAGATATGATACCTGAGCTGGTCCCCATACATCTGTATGCAAAAAATCTAACTTTTCATTCTTCTTTTCTTTTCCGACTCTGAGAAATCTGACTCTCTTCTGTTTTCCATAAACACAATGCTCACAGAAGTCCAAATCAATTTGTTTAAGATCTGGCATCAAATTTATTTTGTGAATTATCTGCATATCCTTCTCACTCATGTTTCCCAGCCTATGATGCCACAGTGTTGTATCCACTCCTGTAGAAGATAAAGATATAGAAGAGTCAGTATTACCAGTGCATAAATACAATGTACCTACCTTCTCTCCTTTTTCTATCACCAATGATCCTTTGATGACCTTCCACGTCTTATTTGTAAATATGGATACACAACCTTCACTTGCCAACTTCCCTATTGAAATTAGATTTTTCCTTAAATTTGGAACATGTCTTACCTCTTTCAACAACCATTGGTTTCCATTGCGTTGCTTTATTTTTACCTTTCCCATTCCAACAATTTTGCATGGTGCATCATCACCCAAATGAACCTGTCCAAAATCACCTTGAACACAATCTAGAAAATGTTTCCTATGGGGTGTGGCATGAAATGAAGCCCTTGAATCTACTACCCAAGACTCAGAAATATTATCTACAGAAAGAATCAAAGCATCTTGTAACACATCACTTGTTACATTTGCTTCCTGATTTCTCTCCTGTTGTCCATCTCTTTGTTTATTTTGAGCTCTATAGTCTTTCTTCAGATGTCCTTTCTTTCCACAATTCAAACACTCTATCTTTCCAAGTTTGGATTTGGATCTTCCCTTCCTATAATTCTCGTGGTTCCCTGAGCCCTTTCCTCTATCCTTTTGTCTTCCCCTGTTCTCCATGTTCAATGCATTACCTGTTGTCTCACCTGTTCTTTTCCATCACATTTCCTCACTAAGGATAACACCAACAACATCATCAAATTTTAAAGTATTTGAACCAAAGACAGAGTTACTTATAGCCATGACCAAGACGTTCCAACTTTCTAGCAATGAGCACAATATTAGAAGAGCCCTAACCTCATCATCAAAGTCCACTTTTATAGAAGTTAGTTGATTAGTAACCGTATTAAATTCATTTAAATGATCTGCAACAGACCCACCTTCTGACATCTTCATATTAAATAATCTCTTCATTAGAAATACCTTATTAGACATCGAGGGGTTTTCATATAGTTTATCCAATGCGTCCATTAGATCCTTTGTTGTCTTTTCTTTCGAAATATTGAAAGCCATCGACGTTGCCAAGCTTAGTTGTATCATTACTAGAGCCTTTCTGTCAAGAATCTCCCATTCTTTGTCCTTCATGACTGTCAACTTCTTTTCTACTCCGCCCAATGGTAGGAATAGATCCTTCTAATATAAATAATATTCCATCTACATCTTCCATAAATGGTAGTTGTTATAACCCTAATTTTCACCATACATGCTTACTTGGCATCAGGCCATCTTAGATCCCTTCTTTGCCAAAGCATTGTTGAACAACTCTTTAAAAAACCACTTTTATAAAGGCCCACGTGCCCTACTCCATTAATGCACACGTGTACATGCTAGCTGACCTAAAACAACCCACGTGGACTGACAAAAGCACAAAAAATGAAATTTTTCAAAGGAACACACAACTTTGGGTGAGTTAACTGAAACTCCCGCCCATGCAATGCCGAGGGTTCATGCAAATACCTAGCTTCTTCTAGCCTATAAAAGAAGGGTTAGGGGTCCCATTTGGAAGGAGGAAAAATATAGCAAAGAAACTTTGCCTAATTGCATATTCCCATTGTCCCAACCCTTTAGCCATCCTTGTGCAAGAAGAGATACAAAGAAAAGAAGTTGGAGGACATTTGAAGAGGAGCCCAGGATTAGGATTTGTGGAGTAGTGGTTGGTCTCGACATTTGTAAATAGATTCATTTTAAGTAATAAAGAAATGCTTTTCTTGTCCCACTTTATGAGTTCTTCATAGTACAGTAAATATATGTTTGAATCTCTAACCCATTAGTCTATAGGTAAAATGCATGTGTAGTTTGTTGCTTGTTTTGCATACAGGTTAGCTTTGAAAAGAGGAATCCTAACAAGTGATCAAGCAGGAGGAAGGATTGACATCAAACATCCGGAAAAAGGTATGTTGGTCTAAACCATGTATTTGCTGAAAAGGAATGGGGTTTAAGTATGGGGACGAAGGTAGAAAGTATATTTCTTTTGGTCATATATGCATGCATAATATAACCCTATTTGGTAGTTCGTAAGGGGATTTCCCTCACAATAGAATTGGTGACCATACTGGGGAAGTCTCTAGGGTTCCTAGGAATTTTGTTTTGTTTTTTGGTAGTTTTAAAAGACTGGTTTTTCTTGCCTATTTTTTTAGTTTCTGTAAAGTCTGAGCTAGCAGAGAGTCTGGTTTCCCATACCAGTTGTATCTGTTATTTGCTTAACTGTTTTTTTTCGAGACCCACAGAGGTACACGCGGCCTGCATAAGGTATGAATGTGTGTACCCGCGCCCTACTCTCTTACAGCCCGCGTGTGAACGCTAGCTGAAGAAGTAGGAGTAGCGTGTAGCTCCCAGAAAATTTTTGAGGCAGTCATCCTCTTCCCTGTTATAATCAGTCAATTTCAGGGGTTTTCTGGAGCTCTGTCTGAGTCTTGGTGGTTTGTAGTCTTATCTCAGATTGGTTTGCTTTACGAATTTTTTCCTTTCGTTGTTTTAAATTTTTTTGTTAAAGAGAGTGTCTAAGTCTTCAGGAGATCCTGGTTATCAATATCAGTGGTCTCTTCCTAGTTTGGATTGTCTGTTTTTATTTTTTCTCAGAGTTTAGAGATACGCGCAGCCTGTACAAGGTCAGCCTGCATGTACACACCCTCTGGCTCTATACAACTCGCGTTCACACTCTTGTTGTTGGATTATCAGTAGTGTGCTTGTGCATGATAGTTTTTGTTGAGGGTAAGGCAATCATCCTTTCCCTTGATGATAATTATACCTCTCAGGTTTTTGAATCTCTGTCTTAGCAATCGATAGCTTAGGATTAATCTTACCCTTAGCTTGTTTTTTCTCATTTAAAAGTTGTCATAAAAAAGAATTGTTTAGGGTTTTTAGACAAGTGTGAGAGTCATTTTTTAAGTTGCTAGTGTGTGATTTCTTGAAGTGATTCTTTGTGATCTGCAATTTAGGCCAGAATTGTTTTTCTTGGATTTTTACTTGTTGGTATTTTTCCTTTTTTCTTTATCATCATTTAAATAAAATAAAAAATCTCTTTCATTTTCTTGTTTGGTTGAAGAGTGTGATTCTACATTATTAGCCAGGGAAAAGTCTTTTATTTCATAAGTTTTTGCAGTTTACTTAGATCATAAGTAGGTCATAGTCGAGTGAAATTCCTTTTGGGTTTGCTATCCAAAATCTTAGAAAATGTTAAAAAAAATAAAATTGAAAAGTTGTTGAAATTTTGCATTAAGTGAAAGTTTTTGTTTCCAACTTTTTATTCATTTTTTTCTTTCATCTTTTACACATCATCAGTTTCACTATCATACCCCTTGACATAAGACAAATCCATAAAATTAACGCTAAATCTAATATTTATTAGACTTTTATGTTTGTAGGGTTAACCAACTAGTTCAGGATTAGGGCCTTGGATTAGGTTGGAGAGGAAACTCTGCAAGTCCATTACAATCAAACATTGGAGTCTGAGTTAGGGAGTGTCTAAGTCCAGTATCGTGAAATTTATCCAGGACCCCCCTCTAACACAGGGGATAAACACGAGTTCGCGTGCGGAAAGGTAGCGGAGATAACCCCTCCAAAGATGGACCAATCGTAGTGGAGAACACATATAGAGGGCTTGTTTTGGGATTTCGTCAATTGCATTTGACACGGGGCTTCGTGGGTCTTGAATTTGTTCAAGGTCCTCAATTTTCTTCTAGACCACTTGCTTTCAATACCCTTGACAGGTTTTAGGCTCGATACCCTGCTCATTGTGGTCTACCCGACTTTCGACTGTACCTGCCTGGTGACTGTTCACGCGCTAGAAACCTAGTTGCCTATATTTTTTAGGGACATACACAGGTGATTGCGGGGGTATACCGTGGTACCTAGGATAGACATCGGGCCACTCTTTGTAGAGTATACCTTGAGGGTGCTTCCTTTTTTGAGTTGCACTTGCACCGGTAATTTGCTCTAGTGTTGGTTGTTGTAATTGTTCTTCCAAGTAATTTAGTGTTTTCCTGTCTTATCTTATAGGGACATTTTTACTGTGTGTTACTTTTGAATGTTTAGACTACCCTAGAGTGTCTTTGATCTTCTCACATAGTGGAGGATCACAAGCTTCGCTGGTCACAAAGGCTTCTTGGCCTGCCGCCAGTTACACTGGAGCCACCCCTGCCACCATTAAGGCAAAAGCTAGACCAACAAGGGTCTTTTGAAGCGACTGGGTCACAAGCAATTGTGCCCAACCAACATCCAGAGGAGTCGACCATTGTGGACCTTGGAGCGAATGCTCTCGGCTTGGTTGAAACCCCAACCACTGATTTCTTGGCACCTTTCATCGTACCAATTCAATTTTACAAGCACCAAACAGTGTCGCACACAGCAATGGAAACAAATGTTGTTACTCCTTCTGGGAATTCTTCAATTCCCACTATGGTTGTCACCATAAGAGATTTTTCACCTCCTAACCCACCATCACTGGTTTGAGCCACCATGGTCTCGACCGCCTATACATCGCACAGTGGTCTAATCCCGTCTTTGGTGGCGAGCACAACCCCTTTCACACCAAGTGCGACTGACCCTCCGTTCTCATACGAGATGCCTAGTTCGGGTACAAGTCCTTTACTTTCCTACTCCACTTTATAGACTTCAGGTATGGGGGTAGGGAGCTCTATCACTCCTATGCAAGGTCACATGGGGGGCACTCCTACTCCTTTTAATGCTTTCCCTTATGGAGGAGGTCATCTACCTCCTTCGTCTCCTTCACTTGGTGGCTTGCATCAACAATCCGTCGGGCAACCTACACACCATAGTTTATTTGGAGCAGGGAGTCAAGGACCACCTTCGTATAATATGTCGGTAGGTTCGACACCGTTTTCTTTGATCAAAACATTTGGTAACAACACCTTCTCGTCAGTTGCCTTCCCGACTGGGGGCAATCCCAATTTTGGACAACCTATTCCTATGCAGGGTACTATTCCTGCACAGGGGGAAAACTTAGGAACTTCTTCCGCATCAGGGCCTTGGAATTCTTGGCAGAGATCCGTTCCCTCGTTCGGAATGCTATTCTGGGGTAATTTTTTCCACAATCAATGGAACCCCGGAAAAACTACTATGCCTATCCCCATGGGACCGACATGGGGCAACCCTTCCCAGAGTCCTTTGAATATAATGCATGCCCAACCATCTATGTCCTATTTGGGAAATCAGTCGATGATGTCTCCACATACGCAAAATCCATACGCTGGCTAGGGCAATGGTTTCTACCAGAATCCAGGCCAACAACCGAACTTTTCCTGGCAACCTGGTGCCAGTCAAACTCCAGGCCCCTCTTTCCCAGGTTATCACCAACAACCCAAACTACCCTTCCTGGAAACTTTACACTTGCCAGATTTGAAAAGGTTGTTGAATGACCCTATTTGTCATGATCTGTGTTGGCCTCCTATGCCGACGAAGTTTCCTTCGAACATTCCAAAGTTTGAAGCCAAGCCTAACGAAGATCCAGGAGATCATGTGACTACCTTCCATCTTTGGTGCTCATCTAACTCATTGAAAGATGACTCCATACAGTTGTGATTGTTTCAATGTACTCTCATTGGGAGTGTTGTGAAATGGTACATTGAGCTCAATTTCTCAAGATACTCTTCCTTCGGTGAGCTGGCAATGACTTTCCTAAACCATTTACAATTACCTGTGAGATACAATGCTGGCACAGAGCTGCTGGCCAATTTCGAATAGACGACAGTGGACCATATCTCTGATCACATCTGAGAATGGAGACATCAGAAGAGTTTAATTAAGGTGTCAGTCCCACCAGCATTCCTTCTTGAGTGGTTCCTTAAGTCTTTGGTCTCGCAGTTATCCAAATATGTCGCAATGTCGGGAGTATTCTCCGAAGAAGACGTCATCATGAGAGCTCAACAATTTAATCTCATCTATTCTCACTCCGGTTTATTATACAACATCTTTCCAGATGCGCCACACTCAATACTGGATAAAACTAGATAGAGAGCTGGACCACATGCCGATGGTATTGTTGGTTCAACACAAACAAATCCCATTGAGCAATTGATGAAGCAGTTGCAATAGTTATCTATACAACACACAATGGCCATCCAAACTACTACTTTGGCTTCTCCCCTTACCAAAATGTCAGAGGTACACACAATACAATCGACTAACCCAAAGGCCACCCAACAACCTGAAGGAAAGAAAAAACACCAAAAGAAGGGTAAGGGGGATAAAAAACCTATCGATAATGTTGGTGGGGACAACACTGAAAAATGGAAGGTGAGGTATCCATGCAACTTGTGCGCGGAAGACCACCCGACCCATCTATGTCCTTGACTTGTAGAAGCCCAAAATTTTGTAACGCAACAACAACTAGCTGTGTTGACCAATCCATTTCAACATGGGAAAAATCTAACCCAAGCCTCTGCAAGCATGGAAGGGGGAAGCCAAGACCCCTCTCCTCCTGCGAACAACCCCACATCCGCGAACATATATAGGGTGAGGGGTGATGCTTTTATATCAACTAGAGCGCATGACTATAGTAAACCAAGCACTTCTGAGAAGGGTAAAGAAGTTGAACTCCCATCTCTTCCTCTATAGTTTGGGAAGACGTTGGGAAAAACAATGACATGCATTCCCAAAGGTGCATTCAAAAAATCTTCTCATAACCCAAACGCAAGGGCTGCCCAGAACTACTCTATGGTGGAATATTTATCACAAACCCCTTGTGCAATGTCCGCTTTGGAGGTCCTTCAAAGATGCCCTTCCTAGAGGAAAGCCTTGTTAACCACTTTAGGCTCTACTGAGACTTGTAACTCGGGTACAATCATGCTGGATGCAACCAACTTAAAACCTCGTTTGCCTTACCACGTAGTGTTTTAGATAGTACTGGCTTATCCCACGAAACCTTTTACTCGAAATATCTTCTGCATGGTGGTTGATGAGGGCGCCTTGACATGCATTATGTTGTTGGCCTATTGGAAGGCCATTGGCCAGCCTGTTTTGTCTCTGTCACCTACTCTCCTCACAACTTTCGAAGGTCGTTTGTTCCGATCACATGGTATCATTCCTTCTTTCCCCATGCAGTTAGGAGGGAAGACCGTGTGTGTCGATGTAGAGGTAGTTGATGCTCCCCTCGACTATAACCTTTTGTTAGGAAGGAGTTGGACTTATGCCATGCAAGCTGTGGTTGCTACAGTTTTCCGGGTCTTGTTGCTTCCACATGAGGGCCCGATAGTGACCATCCATCAATTGTATTTCTCCAGACCTAACCTGCATTGGGGGAATCCATGGTCCCGATGATTGATAATCCTCAACCAGGTGTCATCAACATGGGGGTTGGTTTGTGCCCATATTTGATGGGTACCTTCGATTACCCGCCCCCTCAAGGCGATATCAAGTTTATATCCAATCACCATAAGGTTGATATTTTTCAAGTTTCGTCATTCTGCATGACTTACTTCGATGATCTGGGGATACTTCCTTCCCCATCGGTCACGATGGATTGGACAGGGCACCCGAGCATGTCCATGCCCTTGTCTACAGCTGAAGTAGTGTACTCTTTAGTCGAGCAAGCTTCAGCCAACACTAATCCAACTCCTGCACAAGAGTTTGATCCACGTCTAGAGTCTATTTGGGCTCAGGGTTCTCTCACCAACACCAGTTCATTAGACTTAGTCTTACCCTCTGATGAAGCTATAATTGAGGCTATGACTAGTCCGGAGAAACCCTGGGAAGATCTTCATCACTGATCATACTTCCTCCCAGAGTTAAGCAGAATCGAGGCCAGAGAATTCACCTTGACTAGGACTGGAGATAGGTCTTGTCCTATTAATCCCTTAGCTACACACGAGATCTATGCTAAGGGTAATATGGAAACCATTGCTGAAACAATACCTATCAATATCTCCAAAACCCCTGGCATCATAGACAATTTTTTCATCGGAGCATACTGCTCCCCCGAGGAGATGCCAGGCATCGACCCACAAAGAGTCGATCATGAGATAACTTTGTTGTTTTTCAAGCTCGCTTTGAGATCTGAAAGCAACATCCGGCAAGACTGCATTTATGCTTTTCGATCTCGTCCAGATTAACTGAGAAAATTAACCTCTACGGGTCTTCTTTTAATCCCTTTTCAAACCCTCTAAACATGAAAAGATTGTCGAGTGATCTTATGGCCTTTCACGCTTGTTAAACTAAAATTTGAAGTCACGTCTGTCTGACGGTAGTTTACCCCTTATTCAGTCTGGACGATCAACTGTACGAACAAAGGTATACTCTATGGAACTTTAGTTCTATACAAGAGTACTCTCAGGTATAATTTTATCCCTTTTTTGGGCCTAAGGGACTAAACTTATGAAGAAGGAACCCCCACGAAGTCCATAGTTAAGCTCTTTTCAGACTCCCTAAAATTGAAAAGATCACTGAGTGACCTTATTCTTTCACACTCATTAAATTGGTCCAGAAGAACATTCCTGATGGATTCCATAGTTAAGATTTTTTCAGACTCCTTAAAAATGAAAAAATGGTCGAGTGATATTTTCCTTATCACACTCATTAAAATGGTTTTGAATAGATGTCTTGTTGGTGATAGTTTACCCCTTTTTCGAACCGACTAGACTATCTTCGAAAAAGGTGCCCCAATGGAGTCTCCTTTTATGACCTTTCAGACTCTCTAAAAATGAAAAACCACTGATCTTACCTTCTCTGGGCTTGTTAAACTTACATCGAAGGACGTTACCATTGTGTGTTTTGTTAACCGCGTTTGCATATCTTATACGTCAGTCTTGTAATAGTTTGCTTCTGCGTTTTAACACCCTTGGCCCCCAGAGGATTTTTCCCGAGTATCATTATTTGGAACATCAGTCTTGTCCTTGTGCCTTGAACTTGTATGTTTGCAACACTCATTCCTCCATTTTAACGTAACATTCTTTTATTCTTTTTCCAAAATTATTGAAAAAGACAAAAAAATCTAATATACCCCAAAAAGAGGAAGGGAAAAGTATTTTCTTTATTGGCAGCATAATGAGTCACCCTTGGATAAAGCACATTTGTCTATTTGTTCGTCAAAATTTGGGATGTAGTACAACCTTAGGAAGATGTTCTCGCTACATAGAGTTGTGTCCTCCTCCATTTGGTTATTCTTCCAAACATATGGAGAGTTTGCATTGCCTCCTGCTTCGTAAACTTATGATTAATGCCATGCTGCCTAAGTCTCATCATTTGTCGTGTTGTTGTCCAAGGGAAGTTTCTACCAAGCTTGAGTCAGCCCCTCTGCAATTTGTCTCTTGCCCTCATACCCGACCATCCTGAATGTCCAATCAAGTCCTTGTTTGAAATCAATGAAGCCTTCAGTCTGATCATCAAGATTATCTAGTCCATGACCGACAAGCCGTCGAAGACCTCTGGGTAGTGAAGTCGTACATTCATATTACACTCCTACCTTGAGTTTTGAAGATTTTGAAGTTGTTGCTCGAGCTCTGAAGATCTCATCTCTAGCCATTAGGCCATATCAGCTTCTAGAAGATGGATACTCTATATGTATATCTTTTTGATTTCGAGATGTAGCTCCATTGTGTATTGTTCGCGGCTACACTTTATATAGTTATTTGACATGGATCTACAGTGTATTTGATTGGTAGCCATGATTCTATTTTATCCCAAGCATGGGTATGCCCGCCTCGGTGAGACATTTGTTATTTTGCAGACGGCGTCTCCTGGTTCCTGGTCCCTAGGCTCACTTGTTCAACACATCAGTAAAGATTGGTAATGTATTTCAGCCATTAGATGCTCTTCTGACCTCACACATTAGGGGGCCTCTGTTATAACCCTAATTTGCACCATACATGCTTACCTGGCATCAGGCCATCTCAGATCCCTTCTTTGCCAAAGCACTGTTGAACAACTCTTTAAAAAACCTCTTTTATAAAGGCCCACATGCCCTACTCCATTACTGCATGCGTGTACACGCTAGCTAACCTAAAACAACCCACGTGGACTGACAAAATCATGAAAAAAGGAAATTTTCCGACAAAACACACAGCTTTAGGTGAGTTAACTGAAACTCTCGGCCATGCATGGCCGAGGGTTCGTCCAAATACCTAGCTTCTTCTAGCCTATAAAAGAAGGGTTAGGGGTCCCATTTGGAAGGAGGAAAAATATAGCAAAGAAACTCTACCCAATTGCATATTCCCATTGTCGCAACCCTTTAGCCATCTTTTTGCAAGAAGAGATACAAAGAAAAGAAGTTGGAGGACATTTGAAGAGGAGCCCAGGATCAGGATTCGTGGAGCAGTGGTTGGTCTCGACATTTGTAATTTGATTCATTTAAAGTAATAAATAAATTATTTCCCTGTCCCACTTTATGAGTTCTTCATAGTACAGTAAATATATATTTGAATCTCGAACCCATTAGTCTATAGGTAAAATGCATGTGTAGTTTGTTGCTTGTTTTGCATACAGGTCAGCTTTGAAAGGAGGATTGCTAACAAGTGATCAAGTGGGAGGAAGGATTGACATCGAACATCCAGAACAAGGTATGTTGGTCTAAACCATGTATTTGCTGAGAAGGAATGGGGTTTAATTTTGGGGACGAAGGTAGAAAGTATATTTATTTTGGTCATATATGCATGCATAAGATAACCCTATTTGATAGTCTGTAAGGGGATTTCCCTCACAACAGTAGTTTTGTCCATTAAATTTATTGACCCTAAACTTTCCATCTTCTGACATTGCTCCCACTCAAACCAGGAACCTTCTTTTCCTGCGAGTTACCTTTCACTCAGATACCAGTTGTTAGAAAAACATGAACATGGAGAAATAAAATAAAACAAATGCGGAAACAAAACATAGAAAATACACAATACAATAGAGACACAGATTTACGAGGTTCACCCAGTGTGGGCTACATCCACCGGAGAAATTTCCAGGTCCTTCCTTTATTATTATCCAACATATGAAGGGATACAACCTACAACAAACCCGTTGTAAATTCCTCTTCTTTCTCTCACGGTCTCCTCCCTCAGAATACAATACTCGCCATAATGCATAGCCACAATACATTTCCCTCTTAACAGAGGGTTTCCTTCTAGGGAAAAAAACCCTAACATAATTTCTACCATTAGATTTGCGGCCTTATAATGAACGGTCCAGATTTACAATGAAATTACAATATACATTTACAAGGCAATTTTTCCTCCGGGGGCTTCTCCCCCGAACCCCCCAACCGGGGGAATAGACCCCCTGGACCTTGCAGAGGGGGTACCCCCCCTTTGCACTCCACCGCGTGGAAGAGTGTACATACTTATGGGGTATAAACACGGCTGAAAAACACAAGACCTCTGAATTAGGGAGATAATTAGGCTCCACAACCAACAAAGATTCAAACTTTAGAATCAATGACCGAAAGAAACAAATAGGCCTCAATAATAAGAAGGATTCATAAGAGTAACTCCTTTTAGAATATCTTGAACCCCCAGGTATCAAACTATCTTTTTTGGTTTGTGTTATGCATGCAATAATTTTGGACATAAAGTTGTAAATTGCAGAGCTAATAGCAGGAACATAAACAACTTTGAAATTCATACAAAAAATGGCTATCCAAGAAGGCCTAGTGAAACAAAAAGAAGAAGCTACAACAGGTTTGAATCATTGAGCACTGAAGTGGAATGATACAAGTGCAAAAAATTTGGACACATGGCCAAATATTGTAGAATGATAGTCCCTCCTAGAGAACCACAACATAACAACAAAATTTACAGATAGGAACCTCAAAAGAGAACATGGATAAGAAAGCATAATCAATATAGCAATGAAGAATGCACACTCACTCTACAATATAAGCAAAAGAAACTTGGTTGGTATGTTGAAAGTGGTTGTTCAAAACACATGACATGTGATAAAGACAGGTTTCTTACAATAATAAAGGAAAGAGATGGATCAGTCTCCTTTGGAAATGATGATTCAGCTAAAATCTTTGGAAAATGAATAGTTAGAATTGGAAACAAGAATACCAAGGCAGAAAATATTCTACTAGTAGAAGATATGAAACACAATATTCTAAGTGTGAGTCAAATGTGTGACCAAGGTCATAAAATTACTTTCGATTCACAAAACTGTGAGATAAGAAAAGAAGGTTCAAGAAAATTGATTGCAACAGTTGCAAGAACTTCAAGCAAAATATATGTATTAATTGAAATTGGAAATGAAAAGTGTTGTCTAGGAAAGGAAGATGAAGGTTGGATATGGCATAGAAGAATGGGTCACATATAATTTGATAACCTCGTCAACGTCAACAAAAAGGAAGCAGTTAGAGAAATTCCCCAGATCACGAAACCAACCAACACTTTATGCAAGCATTGTCAACAAAGAAAGAAAACAAAGACCAGGTTCAAATCAAAGAAATATTCAATGACGGGACCACTGGAAATTATGCATACTGATCTAGTTGGACCAACTACAACAAAGGGTTTAAAAGGTGAGAAATAATTTATGTTATTAGTTGATGATTATACAAGAATAACTGTACTTTTCTTTCTCAGAAATAAGTCAAAAGGTTTTGAAAAATTCAAGGTCTACAAGGAAATGGTTGAAAATGAAATGGATTCAAAAATCAAATGTTTGAGATCTCATAATGGAGGATGGTTCATTTCAAAGGAATTTATGGACTATTGTAGCAGGCAGGGAATAAAAAGGCAATTATTTGTTTCAAGGACACCTCAACATAATGGAGTTGTTGAAAGAAAGAATAGGACAATACAGAAAATGGCTCGAACAATGCTAATGGATTCCAAATTGATAGATTTTTTTGGACACCTGCAGTTCATACAACATTTCACATTCAAAAAAGAGTAATGCTAAGAAACAACACTGAAAAAACAACCTATGAGATATGGAAAGGAATACCAACAAATGTGAAGCACTTCAGAGTATTTGGAAGCAAATGCTACATCAAAAGAGAAGATGGCATAATGGGAAAGTTTGACTCTCGTGTGGACAAAGAGTACTTATTGGTTACTCAAGTACACGGAAAGCATACAAGTGTTACAATCTGAGGTTGAACAAAGTTTTGGAAAGCATCCATGTAAAAATTGATGAAATAGGTGGACAATAATTAAAGAAAGAAGAAAATGAATCAATGAACAAATTTATGAAGAAGAATCAGAAGATGAAGAAGAAGTAGAAGGGGAATATGAAGAGGATAAGACGTAAGTAGAAGAGAAAGTTCAACAAGTGCCTCCAAAGACACTTAGAAAATGAGTACAGAGGAATCATCCTTTAGATCAGATCGAAAACAAATATGCATGAGTTGAGACTAGAATAAGAATATGTTCACCAGAACAAATGCACCTATCACTCTTATCTATGATTGAACCAAACATTTTTGAAGAGGCCATAAAGGATGAATTATGGAATAAGGCCATGGATGAAGAATTGGATCAAATAGAGAAGAATGACACTTGGGAATTGGTTCCAAGACCAAAGAATAAGAATGTGATTGACACAAAGTGGGTTTTCATAAATAAATTAAGTGAAGATAGACATGTTAGAAGGAACAAAGCTAGATTGGTATGTAAAGGATACGCACAGTTTGAAGGAATCAACTTTGAAGAGACATTTTCCCTAGTTTCCAGAATGGATGTAACATCCCCGACCACCCAGGTCGGGTCATGCTAGTCCAAAAAATGCTCTGATACCATATTGTAACATCCCTAGCCACCCAGGTTGTCCCATGCTACTCCAAAAAAAAATTCTTTCACGCTCTGACACCACATTGTAACATCCCCAACATCCAACTGGGCTATGCAACATAAAATTTTCGAGATGTATGCAAATTAAAAACATATACACACAAAAACTCTTGCAGAACTTTATATATATAACTTAAACAGACAAATACATACTGTAAATGCATAGGTTCATACATAAATAACAGTAAACATATACATGCAACATAGATAGGAAATACCCATTAATATAAAGATAGGTATAAACCACACACAGGAAAAACCCATAAAAATAAACACATAAATAATAATGCAACATGTAATTTAACACACAATTGACACTTATCTTGGAAAAAATATCACCAAATGCGTGCAGACCTTCCACGAACCTCCTAGCCTTAGACCACATTGTTCATCACTCTTAGTAGTGGGTCACCCTTGATCTAGGAATAAACTCCACCCAGGTAAAGGGGTTCCTAACCAGGCTGATGTAACTTAGACAATAGGAAAGACTCCATCATAGGTGTCACTCAAACTAACAGCCTACAGTCCCTCATTCCCCACATGCCTGTCCCACCCTAGGAAGTGTTCCCCTTCTCTACTCAACAGTTCCTCGATTTCCCCACTTCCCTTCCAGGGCTTCAACAATAGGCCGAACAGGAAGTCACAGAGACCTGTAGCTGCAGTTTGACACCTTTGGGAAATCAATTCCCAACAATTCTCTCACCCAGAGAGAAATTGCTCATGGGCTTGATAACCCACCTCTTCAATATCCCACGAGCCTGACAATTTGATTCTTCTGTCCATCACCCAAGCTAACCAGGTACAGATACAGGTACGGGTACAGATATGGGTATGGGTATAGGTACAAGTACATTGATAGTAACAGAAAGGTATGGAGGATAGTTGAATAAGTGAGTGAGTTATGATGGAATGATGAATGAATAAATGAATGATGGGCCAAATGAATTGAGTCCAAACTATATGTATGCATGTTCCCAACTTGACTCTTGTCATGTTGGGAGCTACTTTGGCCCACTTGTCCCCATCCTTAGAACTTAGGATAAAATAATTATATATAATTTATACTTTATGGAATATTAATATAATATTCCTTTTTGGCTTAAGCTCCCTAGCTTATCCATTTTCCTTAACTTTTATCCCACCCTTTCCCTAACTAGTGGAGTTTAGTCCCCCATACTCTTTTATCATGGTTAGTCTACACACATCGATGTATTATACTAATGATCTACATAATTACATATACAAAAATAGGCTCACTGGCCTTACCATCTTGGCTCTTCGTCCTAATAAACACATAATCCTCCTAGCTTATAATAACTGACTCACCAACCTATACAACAAAACATATACACAAAGGCTCTCTGGCCTCAAAATCGTGTGCACTTAATTTTGTTGCGTGTGGTATCCTAGAATGTGCACACTTCATCATTTTAGTGTGCAGTACATGTGCACACTATGCCATTGAAGGTGCATAAAAAAATGATATCAAACAACTCACCAGATTAATTACTTTTGCATTTTACATTCAGAGTTGGCAGTTCGGCCTAGGGGTATTGCAATGGAAGCAATCTGACTGTTCTTAGCTTATGCATGCTCCAAGAATATTAAAGTGTATCATATGGACGTGAAATCATCTTTTCTGAATGAGGAACTTGAAGAACAAGTCTACATTGAATAACCAAAAGAATTTCAGTTTTTAGAGACCACATATTATGTGTGTAAATTGAGGAAGGCCTTGTATGGTCTAAAACAAGCTCCTAGAGCATGGTACTGTAGACTGGATAAATATCTATAGCAGGAAGGGTTCAAAAAAGGAAGTGCAAACAACAACCTCTACATCAAGGTAACTCAAGATTGTATTTTATTAATAGAAGTTTATATTGATGATATTATTTTTGGAGGTACTGATGACAGGTTAAGCCAAAAATTTGAAAAGGATATGCAAAATGAATTTGAAATTTCATTACTTGGAGAAATATCCTTATTTCTAGGTCTTCATATACGTCAAAGAAAACAAGGAATTTTTATTTCTCAAACTAAGTATATCAGAGAAATGCTAAAGAGGTTCGGAATGGAATATTGCAAACCAATTACCACTCCTATGCAAACTAGTTGCAAGTTGAGAAAAGATGATGATTCAAAGTATAGAGACCAGAAGAAATACAGGTCAATGATTGATAGCTTACTATATGTGACAACATCCAGACCAGATGTAATGTAGGAAGTTGGACAGGTGGCATGATTTCAAACAACACCAAAGGAATCACATGTCTTAGCAATGAAGAGGATTTTCATATATCTCAAAGGAACATAAGAGTTTGGATTATGGTATCTAAAAGGAAATGATCTATCACTTATTGCATACAAAGATGTAGATTGGGGAGGTTGCATTGATGACCGATGAAGCACCAGTGGACCAACATTCTACTTGGGTGAGTATTTAGTATCTTGGCTAAGCAAGAAACAATCATCAATATCTTTGTCTACATCTGAAGTAGAGTATATTGCAACATTAGGATGTTGTACAGAGGTTCTATGGATGAAACAAACTCTCACAGATATATAGGTTGAGTATTATGATCCCATTCCAATATATTGTGATAATACAAGCACCATCAGTATCTCAAAGAACCCGATGATGCACTCCAAGACGAAGCACATTCCAATCAAATATCACTTTCTACGGGAACAAGTTGCAGAGAAGAACATCAAAGTTGAATATGTGGGCACAAAATAACAAGTTGCAGACACCTTTACAAAACCTCTTCCAAGAGAAGCCTTTGAGTATCTTCGTCAGACACTCAGAGTAATTTCTACTCCAAAATGAATGTTTTGAATGCTTATCTTATATGTCTTAGATTTACACGAGGAAGCACCATAAAGAGGACAATTCAGTTTGGGAGATCAGTTTCAGGAAGAGTTCAGTCAGGGGGAGTATCCCCAAGGACATTTCAATTAGGGGAAGCAACATCGGATGGAAATATACCTTTTCCATTGATGACAAAGGGGGAGAGATTTATCAAATGTACGATAGAAATGCTTGGAGAGAGAGAACAAAGGCATGGTTCTAGGGGGAGAAATGGTCACAGGGGGAGCATGAGTGATATGACTTTAGTATTGCATCAGATTGTTGTCATCAATGCCAAAGGGGGAGATTTTTTATTATTTGGGTTTTCAACCCTTGAAGAAAGTTCGATAGCGAATTCTAGTAGCACAAAGGTTTGGGTAATGGACCCAAGTTTGTTTGATGTATAATGGTATGATTTTTAATATATTTGAAGTTAAGACTATTCTATATGGATAATATAGCTCATTCCATTTGCGGTGGTATGTGGAACATCGCATAACGCCTCACGGTTATAGAGTTATGGCCATGTGAAGTTGGAGAACCCTCATGAGTTATCTAGAAGCCCCAAAAGGTCAAAGTAGTCAAAGTGGTTACAAAGAATAAATTATTTAAATAATAAAGTGAAGTGATGAGTGTAATATAAGTCAAAGTGGATACAAAAGAAATAATTTAAATAATAAAATTAATGGAGAAATTACTAAGTGGACAAGTGGTTAGAAGTGGGTTAGCCCTAAAATAAGGAAATTGGTTTAAGATGGTTAGAAGGTAACCCCTTGAAGAAGCTACTTACAAGTATAAAAAAGAGGCAAGGGTCTCTCATTTTAATTACACTTGAGAATATTGAATATCTACAACTGACTAAGGTAACCAAAGGATATCTAAGGTGAATTCCAGAGGGAAGGTGAAGTAAAGAAGGCCGAAATTCAAGGGAGGATAAATTCTTTTGATGATGCTTTCTAAGGTATGTTATTTATAGGTCATCTCACCATTTTTGCAACAACGTTTTTTCTAGAATGATTTAGATTGCGAAATATGGAGGTCGTTGAGGAAACATATCCAAGTAGTTGTGATACAAAATTGAGCTTGTGGGTCATTTTATTTTTGTAGTTACACTCCGTGGAAAATAGGGTTTGTGGCTAGTCCTAAAACTAGTCTAAAACAGATGTTTCGGGTAAAAACATCATAACTTCTTCATAACATATCCAAATTTAGTAAGACCAAATGTATTGATTAGAGAAAAATATCTGTTATTTTGTGTACCATTTTTATTTCCATACAACAAATATTTCGTGCACGACATTCTCTATAAGTCCGCTCTCTAGAATAAGCCATAATTCAACAGGGTATGCCATTTTTGCTATAACTCATTTTATGAGAGGTTCCGAGTAGTGAAAACTGGAGTAATTCACAAAAGACACTGAATAACATTGTGTACTATTTTCAGATCTTTATTCATTACAGGTACATAGTTATGCTTATTTCAAGTTAGGGTTGTTGACTAATCCAAAATTAGTCATGTGAGACTAAAGTAAAGTTTGATGAAAATTCTAGTCTCTTGTTTTTAAAGTTAAGGAAGGTTTGTAGGTATGTGATCATATACACCAGGTCTATTACATAGTTACAAATCAGATTTGGATGATGAAATTGATGAGGTACTTTTGTTGAGGTACATGTTGGGTACATGGTTGAGACAAGTAGTTGATGAGTTGGAACATACATGAGGTGTATAGTTGATGATGTTGGTACATATTGATGAGTCATATTTTATGTGTATTTGATGCATGATTGGTACATATTTGGTGCACTCATTGATGGTACAGGTTTAGGTACAAGTTGGTGCATGGTTGATGCACTTGTTTATGGTACAGGTTGATTACAGTTTGTTTGATATAGGTTGGTACAAGTTGTTTGGTGTAGGTTGATTGGTACAAGTTTAAAACAATATATCTCACAGTGATAGTGTGACAGACGTTCCATCATTCTACTAATATTTTATGGTGGTTGGACGAGGAAAGGACATGCAGTTGTAGCCACCTTCCGGTTGTAGTCGGAGAACAAAGGGGGTTGTAGCTTCCTTCTGGTTGTAGCCAGAGAATTAATGAGTTGGAGCTTCCCTCAAGTTGTAGCATGAGAAACTAGGGGGTTGGATCCTCCTTCTTGTTGCAGCTGGAAAACAAAGGAAGTTGGTGCTTCCAATAAATGTAATTCTTAATACATATAATAAAAAGAATTATGTGGTTTTATCTCGCTTTAGGCTTCCATGCAAAAACACTGGTGTACTGTGTATGTGTATGAATTTTTTTTTTTAAGTAAAAAGGTGGAACCTATTATATTACCATAAGAAAAATACAGTAGCTGTTTGTGATGCCAGATGTCCCGCCTAAACAGGAAACCGGGACAGTTGGGCATCCCTTGCCATGTGTTTCCCCATTCACAAAATTAACAAAATTAACAGTGCATCGTCATGCCCGAAGGAAACCAGGACTATCAGTCATAAAGATGGAACTGGATGTCATGAACTAGTTCTAAGGAAACTGAGAACTAACTGGCCCAAAGCCTAGATTATAGCAAAAAAAGAAAATTCTAGTTCTGAGCATCATTTAACCTTTGAGCCTACGCGCTTGTCCTCGTCCTCATGTTGTCGCCATCCTACTGGGAACGCATAGGCCCGCGTGCAATTTGGGAATTGTCTCTTTGGAAGAGTTCTGGAGTGAGCTGCGAAGAGCATGTCGAGTCTCTGGTCAATTCGTGCGAGGCAAAAGATCTGGTCATCGAACAGGCTCCTCACCTCAAAAATGAGATCGAGGCACCCCAAGTCGGCTAAGAATGGTTTCTCCTGGCTATGGCTGTCAATTGACTCCGTGGGGGTGGTTTCAACTTCTTCCTGATGTGTGTGCACCTATTGATTGTGTGCTTGCAATGCCGCCTCCATGGGTGGTTCAGGAGGAATCTCCTCTTCGACGTAGCAGGTGGGGTAAGGCTCCTTTAAGTTGGTGGTGTTGGGACCGAGAAAAATGCGTGCAGGCGGAGGCTTACTATCTGAACCAAATTCTAAAGGCGGGTTCCAGTTATCCGGCACTGTAAACTGTGTATGCTCGGGGAAACTATCCATGCCTTCCTTCGGGATAACTTCTTCCACGTACGCCATTGGAGGCATTCATGGTGTCTTTTTCCTTCATTGGGCTGCCATTGCTAAGGCTTTCTCAAAATTATTTTTCCTCTGTCACCGTGATTCCGCCGTGTACCATGCAGCTCCCCTGCGCAGATTCCCTCGCACTCTAGGCATGGTGGGGGTCTGGTGGAGTGCTAGAGTGCTTTCTCGAAAGGTCGCTTGGCTCCAAAACACTAGCGAGGTCACAGGGTGTTGCCACTATTCCAATGGATTGGAGGAGAAGCTGTGGCAATTCTGTTGTTCCAATGGAGCGGAGGCTACAAAGAGTGACTGGTGCTTTGCTCTGTCGACCTGGGCAATGAGGACTAGTGCTAACATGACCGCCATGGCCATTAAAGCCTGCTGGTTAGTGCGTTGTTGGCTGTTACTCCTCCCTCGCGCGAGGGGCCTTGTCGTTTGAATGTGCCTGCTCATATCCATGGAAAGTTAAATTCGGAGAGGATGTTGGCTGGTGGATGCATTAATATCACGTCCCGGCCGGATCCTGCGTGGAACAATTGCGCGATGTGTCACCCCATCCGGGGTTGTGTATGTGTATGATTGCTCATTTGTTCATTTTTTATTTACTTTGCAACTATTGGATGATAATGCTAAATTGATATAACACTTTCATTTTATGGTTAAAAAGGATTATTTCTATATTACT
>ML786141.1:403086-415357 GCA_009831015.1 Picea engelmannii
AAAGGTCAATATTAATAAGACCTTTCAATAAAATAGAATAAGGCGGATGTAAGAAGACCTAATAGAAGCTTCCGCTTCGAGAAGGATCTTCCTCTAGATGCTTCTTTTTAGTATAAATAGGAGTCGAGGGTATGAGAACCCTATCTTGGATATTATTGTAATAGAGCGTTGCTCGACTGGAGGTTGCCCCCTCGAAGAGGCCTGTGAACATTGCTACCTGATTCAAAGTACTATTTTTGTTACTATTTCGTATATCATTTATGTGTATTGTAAAGATTATGCTGGATATTTTACTGTTATTTTGTCATTTCTAGCATTTCGTTTCTATTCTGCATATTTTATATATCTGGTATCTTGCAGTAAGTGTGACTTAAATAATTGAATCACCTGAGCATGTTGTAAATGGTCCTTTCTTGATTTTGGAACGTTTTCTTGGAAACTATACCTTTTTCCTTATTTGACTTTGGTGTTTGACATGGTTTTGTAATAAGTGGGTCACCCTTGGGAAAAGGGTTTCTACTGGGGGTCTCCTTAAATTGTCATCATACCATTTCCACTCATACTTACCACTTTTCACACCTCTTCCCCTCTGTTTCCTCAACTTTTGGGTTTCTGGGTTCATTGACCCCAAGAAGGGTTTGTACCTCATTTCATGGGAAGAAGGGGATATAGGCCTAGAGGTGTTGTAGCCAACATTGTAAAAATAACAAGCCACAATATATCCTTCTATATTCTTTCCCTAAGGTCCCGAGATAAATGAAACTCTTCTCCATAAAAAATAAAGGACCTTTAGAAATAAAATGAATAAAATGTCTCACTTGAAGGGGGAATGCATTGTGGTGTCCTTTAATTTCCATTGCATATGACACTCAATGTGTTATAACTTTAAGTGGCATTACAAAGATCTTTTTCTTTCATTGCACATAGCACTCAATGTTTGGACCATAAAAAGTGAAAGGAAAATAAAGGGCTTGGAAAAATGTCACATTGCAAATAAACGGATGTATCACACCCTCCACAAAGGCACCCATAAATGAGACAATATGAGCCCTTGATATGTCAGGAAACCCATGCCAAAAAGTCCTACCCCCATCCACCTCATATTCAATACATAGCCTAGAGAGGGTCTTCTTAGGAAACATTCCTCAACTTGGGGATTGGCCTACCCAATAGGGAACCATGGAAAACCCTCCCATGCCTAAATTGGCAAAGTTTATAAGGTCTTTGAGCATTTGTTTAGTTTGAAAAAGGGGAAATTTAATGCACATGTTTTAGTGATTCTTTTATTAAATTTGGCTTAATTGGCATGATACATGTGACTTGTTGACCCTTGGAGGGTGTATTTTCTTATATTTGAAGGACCTTGCCCAGTGGGAGACATTCATGAAGGGACAAAGACACTTGGACCTTCATAGGGGCTTGAAATCCCATGGGATGGATGATGCACCCCACACATTGGAGGTTTAGCATGATAAATTTTTCACCTTGAGGGATGTCTCTAGCACTTGGAAGAGGCTCCAAATGATGAAGAAGGGGTTATATCACCCTCATTTTCCCAATGGCATCACACATTTCGGATGAAGTTTGGCCTTTTAGTGCACTTGATGGTGTTGTGGGCTTGAAGCCCCACCTTCGTACTTGATTTGGGGATGATGTGGCATAATTATAGCATGAAGTCCTACCCTTTGGAGGCTTGTCTTCAAACGTACTACCTTGAAGGATAGTTTTATGGGCTTATGTCCCATCATTTTATTATTTTTGATCATTCTGTAGCATATCTGGGAAAAAGGGCAAATTGATATGCTAATTATGCATTGTAACTTTTGGTTATGACCTAAAATTAAGGTTTTAATGTAAAAGTGGAAAAATTTGGAAAAAATATGACTTGGGTTTCCTCATATAAATATGAGAAAAGTCATTTTCATTTTCTCGTAACTCATCAATTGATATTATCACTCTTGGACTGAAATTCCGGCCATCTTTGGCAATTCACTATCTCTCTTTTCTTGTCATAATGGATGCAACACTTGTTATTTGGAGAAAAAAAGGCTAGTGAATTCTCTTGATGGTGTTTCTTTGGAAATTTGTGGATGAATTCTTGGTAGTAAGGGTTTCTTTCATGCTATATCTTGGATCTTGGTGAGTAATTTATGCAATTTATTGTCTTTTGCTTGTCAAATTCAAGAAATATATCTTGAACCCTATGAGGAGTAAAAGGGATTACACCATCCACCAAGGTTTAATTTCTCTTTTCTATTGAAGTGATATAAGGGTTGCAACAAGACGTAAGACGATTTTCACCCTTTTTTCAAGACTTATCTAAGGTTTATTTCTCTATGAAGTAAGAGGGTTTACACCCCTAGATAAACTTCAAACCCTAGTTCATCTTCATTTCCAGGATGATTTGGAAGGATTGTTGTTGGGTTTTATAAGTATTTAACTCTCAAAAAATATCTCTTATTCCTCTTTGTTTAACTTTACTTCCAAGGAAGAGACTCCATTCACCCAATAATAAGGCACTAATCTTTGCATTGGATATTTTTAAATGTTGCATTGGTAAACATTGAAATTTGAGGTTTTGGAATTGTTCAAGTTGGATTTGAATTTTACATTATTTAGTCTCTCTTGTGCCTCAATGGATTATTGATTGGACAAGTGGTTATTTTTCTCTAATAAACATTAAGCTACAGCCATTAGGGCTGCAACAAACTCTCTTTCTCAACAAGTTTCCTTCACTTTTGACCACTGAAATTTGCATATAAGCAACGGAATTTGATATACTTTCAAATAGATATTGATTGGGTGACTTAATTGTTGATTTTTTTGGTTAAAAATTTTTGTTGTAGCTATAGTGAGATACATCCATAAGGATGTCATAATATTTTTCCGATAACTCTTTCTTATAGCCTTCTTTTTTCATCTAATTCATTGTTTTAAGCACTAGAATATTATCTCTAAGTTGCATTCTAATTTGTCCAACATTATATGTTGATTAGATGATGTGATTTGAAGATGTTATAACTTTTTAAAATTTTTTACTACTGCAATATTGAGACAACAAACACAACTTCTTGTTTCCCTCTTGTTCTAGGTCTCATTTCATCATTTATTTTCTTGGTTTTGGTTGTCTAACATTTGTTTTGTAGGTATTCTTCAATGGAAACTTTTCCTTGAATGATACTCTTCCTCCATCAAGCCCCTACAACCTTTCACCGTGACCTGTATGGGTGTTCCAGTTTTCTCCTTGGCCTCTCCCCATGTAATCCCCCTAGTGTCACCCAGGAAGACTCCCTTTTGTTGGACTTGTCCATCACTAAAACGAGGGGGATATATATTGAAGAGACAATGATAGGTGTCCCTATTAAGTTTAATGTTGTTATTAGGTTATTTCCAAATTACATGGTCATTCAATGCATTTACAAAACAACAACATAAAAAGGATCACTTAAAGAAACACAATCACAAGGTATGCAACATTTTATCCTGGGAAACCCTCATGGGGGAGAAAACCCAACACAAACTTTCTCGATAATAGATGTCCAATACAATGCCAAGACTAAGACAAAAACACCAAAGATAAACCAAGACTGATCATGCGCCTCTCTTCTCCTTCCTCCTACAACTGCAACCGCCTTCAAGATATGCGCACTAGATGAGTGAGTGTGAGTGTGTATAAGTGAGGCATCATCATCACTTATAAATACTAGTTGAGGAGGTTCTAGGGTTATGTTTCTTCACTTAGTGGGGACAAATTCTCCTATAAGAGGTTCAAACCACTTTATAAGTACTAGGGGCCAAATTTACAAATACCACTATACAACTGTAGTTTGACCAATCCAAAAAATGATATTTGATCTCATACAAGACTTGACATGATCAATCCGCAAAAGGGGATTTGATCTATAAGATAATAACTCAAAATTGATTAGAATATTCTTTGAAGTTACAATATTTCAACACTCCCCCTTAGTGAGAAGGGTATTCTACTGACATGACCCAATACAACATCATCAAGAGAAAGAGAGGGAATCATCATCATCGACATCTGGAACATTGACTAGCATATATATAAATCATTGAAAGTTTTTATCATCATCAATATATGTTTGGGTTTCCAGGGGAAAAATCTCTATGTAATGTTTGTATTTTCCATTGTATCTTTTTTGTTCTTTTACTTAAAATATGTTTGCAGTAAATATTGTACAAGGTTAAAGTATACATTTGGTATCAGAGATTTGTTGGATTCAAGGGGATGCCTTTGTGGTCAAGGGTTTGGCTTGGGACTATGATAAGCCTTGTTACAATGGGAGATCTATGGTGTTGATTTTTTAGGTGAAAATAAATGGAAAGCAAATTGAAAATGGAGATCGAGAAGTTTAATAGGAAAATTTTTGAGCTGTCAAAGATCAAGATCGAATATATGTTGGTCAAAAGAGATCAGTGGATCGTGGTAGATCAAGGTACTACACCTACATGAACTTCAACAGATGACTGGAAAAAGTTGGATCGGAAGGTGAAGAGCACAATCTGACTGTATCTCTCAGATTCAGTATTACTGAATGTGTCAGAGGAAGTTATAGCCAAGGATTTATGGGATAAGTTGGGGAATTTGTATCAGTCTAAGTCCCTATTAAATAAACTATTCCTAAGAAAGAAGTTCTATAACTCGAGGATGAGAGATTGAGACTCGGTGGTAGAGCATTTGAATGCCTTCAATACTGTGGTAAGTTAGTTAGTATATGTTGAGATTAAAATTTCAGATGAAGATAAGTGTATCAGTTTACTTTGTTCTTTACCAAACTCGTGGGATAGTCAGGTTGTGGCCATAGTAGTAATACAACTGCCTTGAAGTTTGATGAAGTGGTATCATCCTTGTTGTTGGAGGAGATGAGAAAGAAGAATATGGAAGGACAGAGCACAGATGCATTATTTGCAAGAGGAAACTCCCAGAAAAGAAACAGATCTAAGTTCTCAAGTGGGAGTTCTAAGTCTAAGGGTAGATCTAAATCTCCCGAAAATTTTGTAAAGGTATGTTGCAGATGTGGAAAAGAAGGGAACTACAGGAACAAGTATAGATACAAAGTTGAGAAAAATAAGGGATCTGAAGAATCTCCTTCTACAGAATAAAAGACCTCCAAGGAAGAAGGAGGGGATGTGTACTTGGCTTCTTCAAGCACACATGTAGATCATGAGGCATGGTTGGTTGACTCAGGTCCATCCTTTCATATGACTCCCCATAGGGAGTGGTTCTGTGAATATGAAAGGTATGATGGAGGTAATGTTTTCCTAGGTGATGACTCGACAACCAGAATCATAGGTCGAGGAAAATTCAAGTTGTGACTCATAGATGGAAGGATTAGAACACTACCTGGTGTTATGCACATCCTAGGATTGGCCATAAATTTTATTTTTGTAAGAAAAATGGACGATGCAGGGGTAAAAACAATATTTTAAAAGGAAACCTGCAGGATGGTTCGAGGAGAAATGGTGTTGTTGAAGGGATTTCGATTTGGAACTCTGTAAGTTGCAAGGAAGCACTATTAGTGATGGGTGTAATAGTTCCATTGTTCCTGATATTGGAGTTGAAAAATAAAGAACTCCTATAGTCTCTGGTGAAAAGGTTATGGTGTGGCATCAAAGACTGGGGCATATCAGAGAGAAGGGTCTTCGACTACTACACAATAAAGGTATGGTTGAAGGTATGTCTAAATGCTCTCTGGATTTTGATTTCTGTAAACATTGTGTATATGGGATGCAACAAGGTGCATGATAAGTGGTGTCAGGTTAGGGAAAGAATTCTAGGCAGAGGCAGTGGGTATTGCATCTTACCTGGTCAAAATATCACCCTCATTAGTGTTGGATGACAAGGCTCTATAAGAGGTATGGACTAGAAAGAAACCTTCTCTCACACATATAAAGGTATTTGGTTGTGATGCATATGTTCATGTTCCAAAGTAAAACAAGGGTAAGCTAGATAAGAAGGCAGAAAAGTGCATCTTTATTGGATATAAAGATGGTCTCAAAGGTTATAAGATTTGGAACCCATAAAATAAGAAGGTAGTGTATAGGCAATATGTGGTATTTAGATAAATGAAGGATGTTGTTAAACAAGAATTCCTACCAAGTAAGGAAGAACCAAATAAAATAGAGTTTGATTTAAAGGAGGATGAATCAGACTCTACAAAAGAGCATGAATCAAAAAAAGAAGATCCTCATACTCCAGTATTGAGGAGATTGGTTCGAGAAAGAAGGATACCAGAAAGGTATACTCCATTTGATTTCTGTTCAAATTTTGTTTTTTCTATTACTAATGATGATCCTAGAACTGTTAAGGAGCTAGTGTACTCAGAGGATGGAAATCTCTGGAAAAAGGCCATGGACGAAGAAATGGAAGCCTTGGATAAGAATGAGGCTTGGAATGTAGTAGAGTTGTTGACTGGAAGAAATCCCATTGGAAACAAATGGGTATTTAAAAAGAAGTTGAATGCACAAGGAAAAGTGAAGAAATACAAAGCTCAGTTAGTAGCAAAGGGTTATTCTCAAGTTCAGCGAATTGATTTTGGTGATATTTTTTCTCCTATTGCCAAGTTAAACTCTATAAGATTTGTTTTATCTATTGTTGATGCATTTGATTTTGAAGTAGAACAGATGGATGTGAAGACAACATTTCTACATGGGGATCCGGAAGAGGAAATCTATATGAAGCAGCTAGAAGGATTTGTTGTGAAGGGAAAGAAGGAGTTGGTATGCAAGATGAAAAATCCTTGTATGGTTTAAAACAATTACCAAGGATGTGGTATCAAAAATTTGATACTTATATGTTGGGACTTGGTTTCACAATAAGCAAAGAGGATCATTGTGTGTATTTTAAATTAATTGGTGATCATTTGATTTATTTGGTCTTGTATGTGGATGACATATTTCTGATAGGAAACAACAAGGAGATTACTTAGGATGTGAAAACTCAGTTGTCCTCTAAATTTGACATGAAGGATCTCAGTGCTTCAAATTTCATTTTGGGCATGGAAATGAAAAGACATTGGAAAAATAGGAAACTCAAGTTAAATCAGAGAAAATACGTCGAGACAATATTGCATAGGTTTAATATGCAGGAATGTAAACTGATCAAGGTTCCTATTCTTGTTGGTGTAAAGTTATCTGTGGATCATTGTCCCAAGACACAGGAAGAGGAGGAGGACATGTCTCGTGTTCCATATGCGAGTGCAGTTGGAATTTTTATGTATGCAATGGTTTGTAATAGACCAAACATTTCACATGCAATGGGAGTTTTGAGCAGGTATATGTCAAAACCAGAGAAGGAGCATTGGATAACAGTAAAAAGGGTTTTCAGGTATTTGTGTGGAACTGCTAGCTATGGATTGTGCTACCAACGAATACCGGGATTGGACAGAGTGTTGGATATACATGGATTTGTGGATGCAAATTGGTCTAGGGATATGGATCGTAGGAGATCTACAAGTGGGTATGTGTTTAACTTGTTTGGAGGAGAAATAGTTGGATGATAAAAAGACAGGACGTAGTGGCACTTTCAACTATAGAATTTGAATACATGGAAACCACTCATGGAAGTAAGGAAACAGTATGGTTACAAAGATTGTGTTTAGGTATTGGGTTGGTACAACAAGATGTAAGGATAGATTTTGACAGTCAGAGTGAAATGTTTCTAGCGAAGAACCCATATTATCATTCAAGGACAAAGAATTTGATATTCAATATCACTTTGTGAGAGACATGGTTGAAGAAAAGAAAGTGTTGTTGATGAAGGTGGACACTTTGAAGAATGTTGCAGATTCATTAAAAAAATCTATGAGCACTGAGAAGTTCTGTTGGTGTAGAGGATCCATGGG
This sequence comes from Picea engelmannii, assembly GCA_009831015.1. Classification (NCBI taxonomy): domain Eukaryota; kingdom Viridiplantae; phylum Streptophyta; class Pinopsida; order Pinales; family Pinaceae; genus Picea; species Picea engelmannii. Next base: position 410,955 of record ML786141.1, read on the forward strand.
CATTGGTGCCCTGGATTATTGATTATGTAACCCTCTAACCCCCCATATGCAAAGAAAACAAGAAGTGGGAGAATGTTGGGTATGTGTTATATTATTTTCACGAGTAGTAGTATCTATGTTTTTTCCTCAGGAAATGTGTCACATTTTTGCCTCATTTTTGTGTTGCCTCGATTTTCGTGTCCATTGTTGGGTGGTTTTTCAGCACATGGTTTTTTTCCGATGGTTTTCTATTTCTAGTTAAGGAATTAGAGTTGTTGACTAATCCAGGTCATTGGGTTAGGGTTTAGGATGCCCCTAGCTCATATATGTATATTGTATTGTAAACAATGTATCACTATGAATGAATATAGAATATGTTGGTTTTCCCGGTTTGGGTTTCTAAGGGAAAATTATATGTGTAATGTTTGTATTTTCCATTGTATCTTTTCTGTTTTTTGCTGAAAATTTGTTTGCAGTAAATATTGTACAAGGTTAAAATATACAATACCATCATCGTTTATATCATGGATCTGGAGTAACATCATCATCATTAGCAACATCATAAATTTGAAACATCAACATCAATAGCATGAAACTAGAACAAAAACATCATAAACAACATGAGGTTGGAACAACATCATCAACAATATGTGGTTTCAAAATGAGGCAGGTGTATCAACAACACCATTTGTGGTACTTTGACAGACTATCCTTACCAGACCTTCGGGATCTGCCCAGGAATCATAAGATACTCTAGGATATAAAATACTAACAAGCTACCACGTGGTACTATGATAGACCATCCTTATCGTACCTTAGGGATATGTCCAGGAATCACAATATTCCCTAGGATATAAAATCCTAATGGAGCTACCACTACTGACCATAGTGTTGGAAATACTAAAACAACTGAGAGGGGGGGGTGAATCAGTTGTATGTGAGCTTAAACAATTTTATACCTTTTAAACATTATTAATCTTTCTTCATGTGTCATCAACAATATACAACATATGGACAGTAAAAGTAAAGATCATTAGTCACACATAAAATACACACAGAGACAGATTTTCACGAGGAAACCCATAAAGGGAGAAAACCTCTTCTTCTTCAAAATGATAAGCAGTCTTTTTCTATTCTGTACATCATTTACAATTGAGCACCAACTCAATGTGTGGCTGCTACCTCTGTTTTACAAGCTGCAACTTGTTTGAGAGCTCCAACTCTCTGGTTTCTCTAGCACCCACTAGAAGGAAGCACCAACTCCCTGAATATTCCAGCAACAACTGGATGGAAGCACCAACTTTCTGAATGTTCCAACACCAATCTGGATGGAAGCACCAACTTCCAGTTACACAGGCTCCAACCTGTATAACAGAGAACACTTGTTCTCCCTAGCACCACCCTGCCACCCTAGTTTCTCTGGCTACAGCCAGATGGAAGCTACAACTTCCTGTGTTCAAGCTCCCACTTGAACCTCTGAGGACAACAGTCCTCCCGAGCACCTCCCAACCACCCTTAAATATGAAATAATGAATACATAGACAACTTATGCATACAAATCACTTCTTACCATTTTTACTCTGTTCTGTAAATCTGATCTTCAACAAATTGTTCTGCAGTTCTTCTCTTCCTCAATAGGTCATCTCTGCATCACATTCTACTGTCATTCTATTCTTCTTCTTCTTCTCTTTCTTTCATTCTTCTTTGTCTCTCTTTTACATTTCATTCCATTCTGTATGTCTATTGAAATTTCATGCTCATCTACTTCTTCTTTCACCTTTCTTACTATTTCATACTTTTTCCATCCATAACTGCCAAACCAATTCAGTCTCGCTCATTTTATTTTATACACGCTTCCTTGACGATTCCACTTCCCCTTCCACTAGGTAATACAAGGACATATGTCTTGGAAACTGAAACGCTAACCGATTTGTCATTATCAGTTCATTTCTCTTAATGGATTCATAATTGAAGCGTTAATGTGTGAGGAAGAACAACAGCCCTCCGATCACTTTCAAACCTTATCCGCACCGTTATATAATCTTTATAATTCTTTCCTTTTAAATCGGGTTTCAAGGTTTCATACTTTACACTGTCGAGAGTCACTATCCTCTCGAATCCCCGATTTATAATGAGCCCTTTTCTCCACGCGCTGGCCCTCCGGGTCCACATGACCATTACTCCGTGACCAAAATCTTACCCCATCGGGGCTACGGGGTTTGTGATGCCTCAATGCATAAAACCACGGGATTCCCGATCGTCCAAATACCGACGCTCCATTACGCTGATAGCTGACCTCCACTATGCCTCCGTCCTCCTTCTCTGTTGTGCTGACAGCTGGCCCCCACTCATCGGGGTTTCGCGGATCGTGATTCTGACTTTCACAAAACTCTTGTCAACGGGATCCCCGATTTCCCGATGAACAAAATGCCAACGACGCCTTGATCTTTGACACCTGTCCCTGAGATGGATAGTTCTGATCCCTCTGGGATTTCGAGACTTTTGATGTCAAGTGACTTTGTCATTTCAAAGTCCCGATCCCCGATGCCTCTGCTGATGTCACACGTGGTTTGACACGTGTTAGATCCTGCCACGTGTCACTCTGATTCATGACTTACATGTGCCTAAAGTGTTGAATCTTCCTGACACCTGTCATTCCCTGGTTGTGCCACATGTCCCTATATGACGTGGTCTGCTGTTGTGAGTTGGATCAACGGTCTAGATTCAATCGCGATTTCGCATATCGCGAAATCAGGGTTTTCGTTGCATTGTGTTCTTTGCATATTTAAATCCCGATCCCCGAAACTCTGACACAACCTAGATTCTACGGTTCACATTCATTCTGGATTCAACGGCTGCGATTAAATCGTGAAATCACATTTCGCGATTTCAGGGTTCTTGATATTAAGTGGATTGGACATTTCAAAGTCTCGATTCCCGATTTTCGATGAAGGAAATCAACGGTCCAGATCTCATTCTTGCTTTAACGGCTGCGATCAAATTGCGAAATCACATATCACGATTTCGGGGTTTTCATTGTAATTGTCCACGAGACTCGTGAAACTCCGATTCCCGGTTCTCCGATGAAGCCTCTTCTCTTGTTCATGGGAACTCATCCTCCGTGCAACTTCTGCAGATCCGACGGTTGTCGGAAACTCTGCACCAAATCTAACGTCTCTCGCTGCGTGCACTCACTGCTTTCGATCATTCACCTCTCTGAACTTGTCTTATGTTTTCCTGTAATCTTCAATGTTGTACTTTCCATCAATGACAAGCTTACGCTGCCTATTCACTGAATTTGCCAACAATATCCCCCTTTGGCATTGATGGCAACACTTGCATTCAGACTCAACACTCCTCTGCATTCATCCATTCAGACTCTCCTCTGCACCCGAAACATTTCGAACTCGACTCCTTTCTCCCCCTTTGACATCAATGTCAAAGAAGAAGCATTCTTCCACTGATCTTGTTGCAAAACCGACTCCCACTGTCATCTATACGCATTTAGGAAATTCACTAGATATTCAATAAGCACTCCCCCTTACTAGGTGAACCTTTTAAACACCATAAATTATCACCCCCAATTTTTGACGAAGATATCCAAAAGGGGTTGCTTCTAATGGTTTAGTAAAGATATCAGCAATATGTTCTGTAGAAGGTATATAGTTCAGTTGAACAACTCTATTTGTAACTTGTTCTCTGAGAAAATGGTACTTGATTGGGATATTCTTAGTCTTGGAATGAAGAACAGGATTCTTGGAGACACTAATAGCACTGGTGTTATCACAGTGAATTGGAATAGGATCAGTGTAAGTTACCTTCAAATCTGCAAGAGTTTGTATCATCCATAAGATCTGTGTGCAGCAAGTAGTAGCAGCAATGTATTTTGCCTCTGTAGTGGATAATGAAATAGATCCTTGCTTCTTACTAAGCCATGAAACTAATGAGTCACCCAGGAAAAATGCTCCTCCACTGGTGCTTTTTCTCTCATCAACACAGTTAGCCCAGTCTGCATCTGAATAGGCAGTTAACTGGAAATTCTGATTTCTAGGATACTACAGTCCATATGTCATTGTTCCCTTTAGATATTTGAGAATTCTTTTAACAGCTACCAAGTGAGTTTGTTTAGGAGAAGACTGAAAACGTCCTACCATTCCAACAACTTGCATTATATCAAGACGGGATGCTGTGATGTATAGTAGGCTGCCTATCATTGAACGATATGTCCTTTGATCAACATCAGGTGAGACATCATTTTTACTCAGCTTGCAACCAACCACCATAGGTGTGTTGACTGTAGAGGAATATTCCATCTGAAATTTCTTCAATATCTCTTTCAAATATTTTTCTTGAGAGATAAAAATTCCTGTAGAGCTTTGTTTTACTTGTAAGCCAAGAAAATATGACAGTTCTCCTATCATGGA
>ML786141.1:419297-457862 GCA_009831015.1 Picea engelmannii
AACTCTAACTTATCATCCTTGTTGGCTAGCACAACAGGCTTTGTATATCCAGTCTCTACTACATCCCAAACATCAGCACCCAAGGCCATTAAATATGTTCTCATTCTAATCTTCCAGAAGGTAAAATTTGTTCCATCAAATAGAGGGGGCTTAGAGGCTGAATTCCCTTCATGAATTGCCATGTTTAAGCTTACAGATCTACCTTTAGATAAAAGGAACCGGCTCTGATACCAATTGTTGGAAATACTAAAACAACTTAGAGGGGGGGGGGTGAATCAGTTGTATGTGAGCTTAAACAATTTTATACCTTTTAAACATTATTAATCTTTCTTCATGTGTCATCAACAATATACATCATATGGACAGTAAAAGTAAATATCATCAGTCACACATAAAATACACACAGAGACAGATTTTCACGAGGAAACCCATAAAGGGAGAAAACCTCTTGTTCTTCGAAATGATAGGCAATCTTTTTCTGTTCTGTACATCATTTACAATTGAGCACCAACTCAATGTGAGGCTGCTACCTCTATTTTACAAGCTGCAAATTGTTTGAGAGCTCCAACTCTCTGGTTTCTCTAGCACCCACTAGAAGGAAGCACCAACTCCCTGAATATTCCAGCACCAACTGGATGGAAGCACCAACTTTCTGAATGTTCCAGCACCAATCTGGATGGAAGCACCAACTTCCAATTACACAGGATCCAACTTGTATAACAAAGAACACTTGTTCTCCCTAGCACCACCCTGCCACCCTAGTTTCTCTGGCTACAACCAGATGGAAGCTACAACTTCTTGTGTTCAAGCTCCCACTTGAACCTCTGAGGACAACAGTCCTCCCAAGCACCTCCCAACCACCCTTAAATATGAAATAATGAATACACAGACAACTTATGCAGATAAATCACTTCTTACCATTTTTACTCTGTTCTATAAATCTGATCTTCAACAAATTGTTCTGCAGTTCTTCTCTTCCTCAACATGTCATCTCTGCATCACATTCTGCTATCATTCTATTCTTCTTCTTCTGCTCTGTCTATCATTTTGATTTGTCTCTCTTTTACATTTCATTCCATTCTGTATGTCTATTGAAATTTCATGCTCATCTACTTCTTCTTTCACCTTTCTTACTGTTTCATACTTTTTCCATCCAGAACTGCCAAACCAATTCAGTCTCGCTCATTTTCTTTTATACGCACTTCCTTGACGATTCCACTTCCCCTTCCAATAGGTAATACAAGGAAATGTGTCTTGGCAACTGAAACGCTAACCGATTTGTCATTATCAGTCTGTTTCTCTTAACAGATTCATAACTGAAGCGTTAATGTGTGAGGAAGAACAACAACCCTCTGATCACTTTCAAACCTTATCCGCACCGTTAGATAATCTTTATAATTCTTGCGTTTTAAATCGGGTTTCGGGGTTTCGGACTTTACGCTGTCGAGAGTCACTGTCCTCTCGAATCCCCGATTTCTGATGAGCCCTTTTCTCCACCCGCTGGCCCTCCGGGTCCACATGACCATTACTCCGTGACCAAAATCTTACCCCATCGGGGCTATGGGGTTTGTGATGCCTCAATGCATACAACCATGGGATTCCCGATAGTCCAAATACCGACGCTCCGTTACGCTGATAGTTGGCCTCCACTATGCCTCTGTCCTCCTGCTCTGTTGTGCTGACAGCTGGCCCCCACTCATCGGGATTTCATGGATCGCGATTCTGACTTGCACAAAACTCTTGTCAACGGGATCCCCGATTTCCCGATGAACAAAATATCGACGGTGCCTTGATCTTCGACACCTATCCCTCAGATGGACGGTTCCAATCCCTCTAGGATTTCGAGACTTTTGATGTCAAGTGACTTTGTCATTTCAAAGTCTCGATCGCCGATGCCTCTGCTGACGTCACACGTGGTTTGACACGTGTTAGATCCTGCCACGTGTCACTCTGATTCGTGACTTACATGTGCCTGAAGTGTTGAATCTGCCTGACACCTGTCATTACCTGGTTGTGCCACGTGTCCCTAGCTGACGTGGTCTGCTGTCGTGAGTTGGATCAACGGTCTAGATTCAATCGCGATTTCGTATATCGCGAAATCGGGGTTTTCGTTGCATTGTGTTCTTTGCATATTGAAATCCCAATCCCCGAAACTCCGACACAACCTAGATTCTACGGTTCAGATTCATTCTGGATTCAACGGCTACGATTAAATTGTGAAATCACAATTCATGATTTTCGGGGTTCTTGATATTAAGTGGATTGGACATTTCAAAGTCCTGATTCCCGATTTTTGATGAAGGAAATCAACGGTCCAGATCTCATTCTTGCTTTAATGGCTGCGATCAAATCGCGAAATCGCATATCGCGATTTCAGGGTTTTCGTTGTAATTGTTCACAAGACTCGTGAAACTCCGATGAAGCCTCTCCTCTTGTTCATGGGAACTTATCCTCCGTGCAACTTCCGCAGATCCAACGACTATTGCCAACTCTGCACCAAATCTAACAGCTCTCGTTGCGTGCACTCACTGCTTTCGATCATTCACCTCTCTGAACTTGTCTTCTGTTTGCCTGTCATCTTCAATGAAATGACAAGCTTACATTGCCTGTTCACCGAATTTTCCAACACATAGATGGCATATACATGCACATTTACTTTGACAAACTGTCCTTACCAAACCTTCAGGATCTGCCCAGGGATGATCAATCCCCTAGGATATAAAATCGTAATGGAGATACCCGTTGTTGGTCAGGATACCATAGTATCATCAGTATCACTCCCCCTTTTAAGGGAGGTCCTTTTGTACAACACCAAGATTTTCTCGGAAGTACTCAAACTTAACACGAGACAAAGGCTTGGTCAACACATTTGCAACCTGCTCATTTTTTCCAACATATCGGAGATTTAAAACTCCCCTCTGCACCATATCATGAATGTAGTGATACTGAATCTCTATGTGCTTTGACTTATCATGGAACACTGGGTTCTCTGTCATATTTATACAACTCTGGTTATCACATAGAATCACGGTGGCTTCCATATCCAGATCAAATAGACCTGTCAACAACTTCTGAATCCATATGGATTCACAAATGGAGTAACATGTTGCAATGTACTTCACTTCTATCGTGTTGAGAGAAATATCAAATTGTTTCCTTCTTTTCCATGAAGTCGTGGTTGACCCTAAAATGAAACAAAATCCTGAAGTTCTCTTTCTATCTGAAGCACCTCCAGCCCAATTTGAATCAGTATAACCATACATTCTGAAGTCATGATATTTAGTATAACATAGACCATAATCTAGCATACCCTTAAGGTATCAAATCACGTGGTTTGCAACTACAAGGTGAAAACATTTGGGTTCCACCAGATATTGACTCAAGGTTTTCACAAAAAAGCATATATATGGCTCGCTATTCGTCATATACATCAATGATCCAATAATATGTTTGTATAGAGTAGCATCAACGAAATCTGATGAAGTATCAACCAAGAGCCTTAAATTTGTTTCCATGCGTGTGTTCATGGCTTTACATTCCAACATGTCAAATCTCTTCAGTATTTCAACTGCATACTTCCCTTCATTAAGGAAGATCTTCTCTAGGCTCTGCCAAACTTCAAGACCTAAGAAATAATTCATTGGGCCAAGGTATTTCATCTCAAACTCTACAATGAGCTTCTTCTTGCAATATATGATGAGATTTTATTCTCTTGTTAAGAATAATTCATCCGCATATAGTAGCAATATAAATTTCTCATCATTCATAACCTTGAAGTAAAGGTTAACATCAACTTTAGTTTTGGTAAAGCCCAAGATCGTTAGGCAATTATCAATTCTGTCATACCAATATCTAGGAGCTTGCTTCAGCCCGTACAAATCTTTCTTCAACCTGCATACATGAGTCTTTCTATTTTCAACTTCAAACCCTTGTGTTTGTTCTATATACACTTCTTCTTCAATAACACAATTTGAAAAGGTTGTTTTCACATCCATATGGTGTAACTTCCACTTCATTGTAGCTGCAAGATATATGATGGTTCTAATAGTAGTGTATTTGGCTAAAGGAGCAAATGTTTCTTCATAGTCAATACCTTCCTTCTGAGAAAACCCACGAGCCACAAATCTTTCCTTATGTTTTTCAATGCTTCCATTTGTTGCATGTTTTATTTTGTATATCCACTTGAACGATACCACATCTTTATTCTTTGGCTTGGGAACTACTTCTCATACATCATTCTTTATAATGGACTAGTATTAATCTCTCACTGCATCCATCCATTCTCTCTTTTGAACGACTTCTTCAAAGAAAGTAGATTCATTTTCGATGAGATCACACATAAAGGCCATATAGCTGGAGAATGGATTAGGTTTCCTGCTTTTTCTCATGGTTCCTTCTGGGGCACCATACTTCTTTGCATGTTGGATAAGTTCTTTCACCCAAGCTGGATTTCTCTTGTGAGAGATAGTCATAAGGGGACATTCTTGATGGTATCCAGTAGATATGACCCCTAGAGTAATAATGACACTACGGGGTTGAGACTCATAAACAACATTATGTTTCCACATATATATTTGGCCCAAAAAAAATCACAGACATCAAGAGGGGAAACATCACATACTACCTCATCCTTAAAGGGTCCGATTCCTATTGACTCTTGAATTTGTTAGGACTAAAATGACAACCTCACGAGGATGCAAATCCCTCTGCATTTTTATAGATGTGGTACTCCTCTGTTATGATTTTCGTGGCACTCTAGGTCTTCAGAATGTGGGACTTTTACAAAAGTTCATCGTGGTAATCAAAGAAAAAGTAAAGATTTGAAAATTGAAAATGTTTTTTTTTGTTTTAAAGAAAGTTCCTGAGAATGGACCAGGAATCACATGCATTCACACATTTAAAGTAAATAAGAAAAATTTCCTCACATCCATCATAGTTGGGCTAAAGATTTCATATTACATAAAAATAAAAGAAAATTATTTGCATGCATAAGAGAGATTTGGCAGAGTGATACATGGGCAGATCAAATAAATATAATGATATATCAACCTCGAATACTTTATATTCAGAAAACTAGGTTACAAAGTACTGTTGCGATTGTTCCCAAAATAACTCTCTTGAAATTTCTAAAAAATATATATATTATGACATATTCTCTGAAATTTAAATGTATTTGTCATAAAGACTAGGATTGGGGCTCTTGTGGACCATAAAAAAAACATATATCAGAATGAATTTTGTAGAAGGAAGAAAGTGGGCAGCGGAAGACAACAAGATCTAGTAAGAAGAAAAAGGAAATTATTAGTCTTCAGTTAAACCTTTCTATTTAAAGAGGTGGAGTAATTAAATGAAGGACTTGATAAAGAAAGAAGGATGTGATCAGTATGAACTTACTATGATGGTATATATATCTTTTCACTTGCTTGCTGATTTAATTTTATTGCTTTCATCGATGGTTACAAGAACTGTCTCAACTGCCTTTTTCCCTTCATCAGTCAATTTGTCGATAGATATTTTAGTCCACTTTTCGATGTAGCTTCTCATTGGTGCCACACTGATTTCATGCCGGATTTTCATATTGAAAATATCTCCCTCCAAGTACCTTATATAAATGGAAATATTACACAAAGCTTCTTCAATATCTTTATTTTTTACTGAATAATCCACTAGCCAGTTATCTATGTCATCTTCATTATAGTCAAGAATGCCATAGAACTTTTCAAATGATAACCCTTTAAAGATATCAACTTATTTGTCAAAGGATTTCTTGGTTAGGAACAATGAGTTAAGAATCAATTTGGGGTCTTGGACCTCATTGGTACTCCCGGATAGGTCTATCTTGGTCAACCTCTTGAAAAAATCTTCCTTCTTCAATACAACTTGGTCACATGCTTGGAAAATAATATTCAAGTTTTTAACCTTTTCCTTCCATCATGCGTTCAGTTGTTTTATCCGGATTGGAGAAGAGAGATCCTCATCTCTTCTTCTCAACTCTTTCATATTGGTAACTTTAAAATCAAAGGGTACGACCGTGTCAAGGTAAAAACCTTCTTCATTTTTCAAATCCACTTGTAAATATTCATGGAAGGTATGTGCTCTCATTCCAAAAGAGACCATGTTCTTTGACATCTCCCAAGATTTTGTAATTAATTCCATTCTTTTTTTAATGTTCTTCTCCACATATCCCCTAGCTTATGTGAGTAGGCTTGAAGATCCTTTCAGTTTAGCTGCAGATGTGGTAGGCCTGATCATTGCTAAAGGAATATAAAGTACTAGAAGAGGCATTAAAGATTCTTCCAATTATTTGACTATTTCCTTTAACTTGGTGTTCTCTCCTTCAAGGCCTCCAATAGAATCGTCTAGAGCATCTCTAGTTTCTTGGTGAATTTGGGAAATTTGGGAAGGCCACATGTTCCGTAGGTTAACCTCTAAACGAGACTTCCCCTTTTTATTCTTTACATCTCTTTTCTCAATAATTAAATTTTTGGACTCATTGTAAAAATAAACGCTATAAAAAACAAAAGACTCTTCTTCATCGAATGTCTCACCCTCAATTATTTCCATCAGAGGATTTTGGTGAGCCATGCCCCTTGGATGATCAAAATTTGGGAACACTTTTTCGATATCAGTCTCAAGTTCCATATCTTCAAGGCATAAGTCATGGATGTCACTTTTGACTCAAGTTTCTTCCTCTTCTTGCAAATTATTTTTTCTTTTCTTCCTCAAGGGAACTTTATGGGAGCTTTCATTTTTTCCCGAAGGAGGGTTCTTATCTCCTCCTCCACCTGAAGACATGTGGGTCTCTTTCTTAATTGGGTGGACCATTGGAGCACTACTCCGAGATGTTGTACTTTTTGGAGTGACAGTTGGGGATTGGGCACTCTTCTCGTCAAGACCTTTTCCTTTATGTTTGTATGACTCATTGGTGTTGAGTATTGTTTCCAGGTCATCAGTGTCATGAGTAGGAGTTCTCGAGCCATTAGCTTCGTCTTCATTCAAAATAGTATTAATAAATTAATTGTTGAAGCCAAATGCCAGTAGATGTTCTACAAAAATTCCGCTAGGGTCGAACCCTTTTATCTTTTCAACATATCTTAGATTAAGGTTGTGGAAGTGGCCTGCAAATTCATCAATCTTATTCATATTTTTGAATATGAAGTCCCCAACTTTCCAAGGCAAAGGTATGAATTGATTTTTCTCTTTTCATGGAAAAAATGTAACCAGTAGTTTTACTACCTTTCTACTTTAGTAAAAAACATTTGATCAGATATGTGTCATGGAAGGAAGGAAGGATTTTCCTTGGAACCAGAAATCCTTATGAAATTGTAATTCTCCATTTGTTCCGGGAGGTGTCCTTTCCAAAAAAAAACATTTAAAAACTGAGACAAAGTAATTAAAAACTTCATAAAAATGTTGGGAGGATTTGTGCCTCCATAATGTTTGATACCAAAAGGTTATTGAGTTGAATTCACAGTTTACCTTCTTACACATAAATAATCTCGGAAACTAACAGAAATGTGCTATCGCGAAAACCAATTAAGGGGACATAAAGAATTTCTTCTCCTTCTTGTATTGTGATAATTGGGAAGAGATTTCAATGGAAATAAACTTGCCCCAATCGAATATGGCATGTTCCTTGAACGTAAAGTATAAAATGTAAAGAATCATGCGGGAAATGGTGGATGTAGTTTCTTGTCCTGTTACCCTCATGAAAAGCCAAGCAATTTCGTGGAAAGGATTTTTAAATGAGCCAACCTACATTCTCATGATGTCCTTGGTGATGTCGCTTGGTTTTCCAGGAACTCAGGTAATAGGTCCAACTAATTATCATGCTTCTGTAATAATTCTCTGTAATCTTCAACCTTGAAGGTAAGCGTTGGCTCAGGAAGTCTCAAAATCTTACGAAATACCTGAGGCGACAGAGAGACAAGGGAATGATCCCACAATTGAATGATATATTGGCTTGGAATATATCTCTCGATGCACCAGGTGACCAACTCCTTACAGTCGAAAACCTCAGGGATGCAACTTGCACGACTGATTCCAGACATCTAGATTACTTCCTTTTAGGCAGAAGGGGATGAGTAGTAAGAATATGCCCTAGACTACTGAAAGTTCTATTCCTCACACATGAAAATGTTCAATGAATATCCACAAAACTTTTGTCAAGTTGCTACCATAAGTTGATGGAAACATTCCTTTGCTCCAGATAAATTTTAAAATGAAATCTTGAGAGGGATAATATAATCCTCCACAAATCCTGGTTTAATGTGTTTTAATAGGAGATCTCCTCGAGCCCTTCTCTTATTAATGAAAATATTTACGGAACATGCATGATGATTTGTTAGCATTAAAGCATACTAAATGTGTATTGGGAAACATGCGAAGGTGGTAGGGATGGACGAGACAGAAATAGAATTTGAGGATTTTGTGAACCCGCGAACCCGCAAGTGTAGAAGGTCAAAAAATTAGTAAGTGTTGTAACGCAGTTGGTCGGAATTAAAAAATGTGAGATGAGATACTTAGGAGCTGGGGGGGTTCCAATGGTAAAAATGTAGATCACAGATCTTTTGGATGCAAAATCTATATCACAGAACATGGGATATGAGAGTTCAACCCTGCCAACCCAAGAACCCGTGATTGAAAAATCAACTAAGTACAGGATAGTGCGATGGTCGGTCGGACTCATGACGTGAGGGTGTGGATGGAGATGAGAATCTGCAAGTCCGCCAACCTGGGAACCCATCATTCTAAAAAAAATACTAAGTATAGAACTAGAAAAGGAGAATAGAAGGGAAAAAGGGAAAAGGGGAAAACATGTAAGTATAAAAGAGGGAAAAGAAAGGGAGAAAATAAGTTGGACAAATAGAAAAGGGGGGGGGGGGGGNGGCGGATTTTGGAAGCAGTAATTGATCTCAAAAATGCCATAGGTCATGTGACACTGCTGGATGACAAAGAGATATTGTCCCTGGTGAATCCACCCGATGTTGTATGGTTGCAGGTCTGGTGTTGTCGACAACCCCAACTATTTGACAACCTCAGCTGAGATGGGGTTCTTTTGGCTATTGCTAAAAAAAATGAAATACAACGGGGTCTCCTTCACCCACTTCTGGGAATGGAAGAGGTGCTCCCCCTCTTCAGGATCTATTGGTTCTTCTTGTGGTTGCGACAGTAGTAGTAGGGTGTGTGTCTATGATCTGTCTATTTTCAATATTTTCTGGATCATATTCCGAATTAGAGTTTGTCTCCTTGTCGTTGACCTCGACCACTAGTTACGTTTTCGAGAGACATTCAGTGGTGTTGTGCTAGGGGATTTTGTGGACATCGCACCACTTCCCAATGTCATTATTTGTCTTTACTTTACCCTTCTTTTCCTGTGTCTTGGACTAGTTGTCGGGAGGTTGTTGGTTAGGTCCTTATTTACCATGCTTTGGTTGTTGCCTATTTGTAGACCCGAACTCCCATTTCTTCTGGTGCCTAAATTTATGCTTGATTTTGACAACATATCGATAGGAATCTCCCAATGATGAGATGTTTAGGAAATCCATTTCAGTTTGGATGTACCTATTCATAGCCACATGGTATTTCAGAACAAGATGTCACTCAGAGTCTTTGATAACCATCTTGGTGCACAAGGTATGTAAATTATTTGTGAAATCCAACATTGTTTGGCTCTTCTATTGCCGCAATGTCTTCCATATCATGTATTGGTCTTCATAGTTATCAACAGGGTAGTATTGTTCCTTGACCACATATACAAAAGCATCCCAAGTGTGCTTGAACCCATATATTCCAAATTCCTCTGTGGAACTTCGCTCCTAGTAATTTTCCCACCAATGTTTGACATAGGGGAGAGCCTTGAAGAGTGCAAAGGTGATCTTTTCCCTATTGAAAAAATTGTGAATAGATAAATAACCTTCTAGCAAATTCAACCATTTTTCTAAGGCATTTGCATCTATCTGACATTCAAATACAGGAATATCAAAATTAACTTGTACCTTGAAGGGAGAGGTTCCTCCAAAGTGGTCACTTGATGAATATGTTCCTTTTACTATCAGCAGGCATTGAAGGATGTGGGAAAAATTATCCATCATTTTGTCCCTCTGTCGCACGAGAGCTTGCTCAAGAAACAGGTTAATAGAATATTATTCTCTATCGTTTTCCTTTTCTGTCGCCATAGAGGGTTTCTTGGGCGTGCAAGAGTGATTTTCCTCAAGAGAGACAAGCTCGAGAACCAACTTGCTATACTCGGACCTCATCGAGGACATGCACTGAAAAATGATCAAGAGCATCCTGCTCTGATACCATTGATCCAGATTATTTTTGGAATGAAATGAAAGTAGAGATATTACAATGAAATACACATAAAAATTGCCAGAAATAGATAAATATAGCAATACATGATTTATATTAATGAAATAAATGTACAGAGATTGTAAAAATACAAAGTGCAAAAATCGCTACAATGGTGACAGTGTTATCTCTGAGAAGGGATGTGATGGATACACTCATTCGCAAGAAGATGATTACAATCAAGCTTAGAAGACCTTTTTATAACAAACATGATTTCCAAAACCCTAGACATCCAAAAACCTAACCCTAGGAGATGAAGCGCCAAAAGTCATGCAGGCGTCGTTGGGGTAAGTTAGTACATTAACTTTCTAGGGTTGTAACTTTTGTATACGATCTTCGTTTTAGGCATGTGATAGCCCGTTGGAAAGGTATTTTTGAGAACTATAGATTATGATGTCATACTTTAACCCCATCTATAATTTGACTGTGGAAATCCAAGAAAACACTATTTAGAGCCCCAAAACATCCTTGGAAGTACAGAGAGATGTACTAACATGAAAAATTCCAAAATAAGCCAGTTGGAATAGGTGGGAAGCTTCTGACACACTTATTTGGGACCTATTCCATTGGAATCCACTCTTCTCCCTTATCGCACTCATACCTTTCATTTTTAACATTTGTTTTTTAGTGGACCTGAGCCCCTCTCAGCTTCCCCATTTTTCCACCTATTCCATTATATTTCCCTGATCATCATGGTACCTATCACTTATAAGTCCTTTTTGTGGTCCCACACACCCGTTTTTCTTTACTCACACTTCCCCTCTCCAAATGGCCACCACTCGCAACCAAGAGCTACAAGATTCCATCAATCAATTGACCTTTGAAATTGCCTCTACCAATTCTTGCCTTGCACAATTAGAAACGCAAGTCAAGCACAAATTTGACACCATGGATGCCAAATTCATGAACCAATTTAACACCCTCTAGTCTATTGTCAACCATTTGTTGAACAGTTCTTCAGGTCCTTCCTACTCAGACCAACTTGATGCTGATGAATCCTCTCATTCTCTGCATTTTCAATCCAACTCCTTTCAGTGTGACCCCCGTCTTCCCCATGTCGAGGTCAATAAATTTGATGGCTTTGATTCTATGGGTTGGGTCACTTAAATGGAGCATTATTTTTCTCTACATGGTATTATTGATGAATTTTCCAACCTTCTCTATGTTGTCCTCTATCTAGATCATAAATGATGGCAATGGTGGAAATGGCATAAAAATTCACGTCAAGGGTATATTTCATGGACCCAATTTGTTGTTGAGCTCTATGATCGCTTTGACATTAATACCCATTATCTCAGTAGTTTGACCAAGTTGAAACAGTCAGGCACAGTGGAAGACTTTATATCTACTTTTGAGCATTTGACCTTTCGAACTGAGGGCATGTCAGATGCTTTCTTTCATGAATGTTTTATCAGTGGCCTAAAGGATGAAATTTTCTCCCAGGTTCTCATGGCCTGCCCTCAGAGTTGCTTGGAAGCTACTAAACGTGCTAAAGAATCCCAACAAGTTTTTTTTTCCCAGAACAAAAAACCCTCTTTTTTTCCTCTCCCTCACGCCACTAATCCTAACCCCCATGTCACTCCCCTCAAGGTCCATAAATTAACTAGGGCTGAAATGGATGAACGCCAATTGAAGGGTCTTTGCTATAATTGTGATGAAAAATATTTTCCAAGGCACAAGTGTAAGGAACAAAATATTTTTATGGCCATTTCCAAAGATGTTCCTGAAGAAGATGTGATAGTTCCAATTGTTGAATATCCATCCCTTCTCGATGCTACCTCAGAGCCCGCATATGTTTTCCATCGAAATGGGTCGGTGTGACATTGTGCTAGGTGTTGAATGGTTACACACTTTGGGTCCCATTCTTATGTATTTTAAGGAATTAACCATGAAATTACAATAGGAGGGACAAAGGTATCACAACTGGTTCTCCTTATATCATTAGTTCCCATCGCATGGAAAAACTCCTCAAGAAATTCCACTCCGCTATTATTGCTCAACTCCATTCTATTCATGTGGTTGAGACAACCTCTGTGCATCCTGAACTCCAAGCTATTCTTGCCAAACACCAAGATGTTTTTTCCACTCCTTGAGGACTTCCACCTTCTCGTGGTGTTCATGATCATTCCATACCCCTTGTTCCTGGAATTCTTCCTCCAAATTTTCTCTCTTATCATCATCCCTTTTCCCAAAATAATGAAATTGAGAAAATCGTGCAGGAATTTCTCCAAGCGGGTGTTATTCGCCCTAGTACTAGCCCTTATTCTTCTCACATGGTCATGGTACTTAAGAAATAAGGTACTTGGTGCATATGTCCTGACTTTTGTGCCCTCAATAAACTAACCATCAAGGACAAGTTTCCCATTCCTCTCATTGATGATCTCTTGGATCAGTTGAGTGGTGCTCATTAATTCACCAAACTTGATCTGTGTTCAGAATATCACCATATCCGTGTACAAGACATTGACATCCCCAAGATTGTTTTTCGAACTCATGAGGGTCACTATGAGTTCTTTTTCATGCCATTTGGCCTATGTAATGGCCCCTCCACCTTCCAAAGCCTCATGAATCATGTCTTCTGTCCTTTTCTACATCATTTAGTCTTAGTTTTCTTTGATGATATTCTCATCTACAATAAAACTTGGCAATCCCATCTTTCCCATGTGGATCAAGTTCTTCATCTACTCTCTCATCATCTACTTTTCCTCAAACACTCTAAATGTGCCTTTTGTGCCTCGAAAGTTGAGTACTTGGGTCATATTGTTGGCAAGGCTGGTGTCTGGGTGGATCCTAAGAATATTGAAGCCATGTAGGATTGGCCTCGCCCCAAGACTATCAAAAGTTTGAGTGATTTTTTGGGTTTAACAAGATATTATCATAAGTTTTTTAATAATTATAGAAATATTGTGGCACCTCTCACTCCTCTACTTAAAAAGAATTCTTACACTTGGACTCTTGTAGTTGATCAGGCCTTTCAAGAATTGGAGGCTATGTGCACTACTCTGGTCTTGGCCCTTCCTGATTTCACAAAGACCTTTGTCCTGGAATGTGATGCCTCCAGAAGAGGAATTTGAGTATTCCTTATGCAAGAGGGAATACCTTTAGCCTTTACCAACAAACAATTTTTAGAACGCCATTTGGGCCAATCAATCTATGAAAAGGAAATGTGGGCTATTCTGCATGCAATAGATCTCTGGCACCCTTATCTTTTGGGATAACGCTTCCAAATTAAGACAGATCATCAAAGCCTCAAGTATTTTTTGGAGCAACGACCTTCCTCTCCATAGGAACAAAAATGGGTAACTAATCTATTTGGATATGATTATGAGATCATTTACAAGAAAGGAAAATAAAATGTGGTTGTTGATGCTCTTTCTCGAAAATATGAAGATGAAGGGTCCCTTTTCTCCCTATCCTTCATTGTCCCATATTGGCTCCAAGCTATTCTCTAGGAATGGCTCCAAGATCCTAAAATTCAGCACCCAATCCAACAGTTGCAAGACAATTCTTCAGTTTCCCAAGGGTACTCTTGGCACAATGATGAGCTTCACTACAAAGGTTGTTTGTATTTAAGTAAATAGTCACAACTTAAATCCATGGTGCTTTCTGAGGTTCATGTTACTCCCATAGCTGGGCACTCGGGGTTTACCAAAACCTATGATAGGGTCAAACGTTATTTTTTCTAGGATGGTATGAAAAAGGATGTTCACACTTTTGTGGTCGAATGTGATGTTTGTCAATGTAACAAGGGAGAAAAAATCAAAGACCCTAGCACACTTCAATTGCTTATGATTCCACCCGCTATTTGGAGAGACATCTCTATGGATTTTATTATGGGGTTACCTAAATCAGGCAATAAGTTAGTCATCATGGTGGTAGTTGATCGTCTTTCCAAGTATGATCATTTCTGTGCTCTGCAACATCCATTTACTGCATCCACTGTGGCTCAACTTTTCATGGATCATGTCTTCAAGATTCATGCCATGCCTCATTTTATTGTTTATGATCGAGACCCCACTTTCACCAACAATTTTTGGCAAGAATTGTTCAGGCTACTGGGCACCCAATTGCATCTCAGCACAACCTATCATCCCTCAAATGATGGTCAAATT
The DNA here is from genome assembly GCA_009831015.1 of Picea engelmannii. Classification (NCBI taxonomy): domain Eukaryota; kingdom Viridiplantae; phylum Streptophyta; class Pinopsida; order Pinales; family Pinaceae; genus Picea; species Picea engelmannii. The sequence goes on from ML786141.1 coordinate 433,763, forward strand.
GAAGTGGTCAACAAGTGTTTGGAGACTTATTTGAGGTGTTTTTCCTTTGAAAGGAAAAATCAATGGGCTCAATGGTTACCATTATATGAATGGTGGTACAACACTTCTTACCATACAACTACTCATATGACTCCTTTTGAAGTAGTCTATGGACAAAATCCACCTTCCATTGTCTCCTACATGCCAGGTGTCTCAAAGGTTTAGGCAGTTGAATTGCATGAAGCAACAAGATTATCAAGGTCGCTTAGAACGTCAATTTGTTGAAGCTGACCACGAATTTCTTCGCCTGCAACCTTATAAACAAACTTCACTCAAATTTGAACATTGTCAGAAACTAACGCCCTAATTTTATGGTCCTTATACAGTTCTCAAGAGCATGGGACAAGTGGCCTATCATTTAGCTTTTCCTAGTTCTTCCAAGCTCCATCTTGTTTTTCATGTCTCCTTATTAAAGAAGGTGATTGGAACTAAGTGCCAAACTCAAACCAACCTTCTCGAATTGGTTGAATAAGGATCCATCTGGTTGCAGCCACAAGCCGTTTTAGACCAACGTGAGCTTCGTCTTCGTCAACACACCATCAAGGAAGTGTTAGTTTAGTGGAAAGATACAACTCCAGTTGATGCCACCTAGGAGCCAACTAGAAATATACAACAATTTCCTCATCTCAAGCCTTGAGGAAAAGGCTTATTTTAAGGGGGAGGGCATGTTAGGGACCTAACCTACCTAACCCCTCAAGTGGGTAGAACAATACATTTCCATCTAATAAAGGTTAACTTTAATAAGGCCTAGCAATAAAGAGGAATAAGTCAATTGTAAGAAGACCTAATATAAGCTTTCTCTTCTACAAGGATCTTCCTCTATATTGTTCTTTTCGATACATAGATTTAGTATTAATAAGAGTAGAGGGCATGAGAATTTTTTTCTTGTAAAATTATTGTAATAGAGCTCTGCTCTGCTGGAGGTTTCCCCCTCGAAGAGGCAAGTGAACATTGTTTCCTATCAATAAAGGTATAATTGTGGTGTTGTGGTTCCATATAATTTGTTGTTCCACTGTTATCTCTGTAATATTTCAGTATTATGTTGATATCTCAGTGTTATTCTCAACATTATTTCTCTTTTCTTCTAATATAATAGATCTGGTACCTTACATTATTTTCCTAAGAGAGACTTGGTCATGCATTTGTATGAAAAATTACAATTTGTATTCTCTAAATTTTTATTTCAATTTGTATGAAAAGTTACATGAAAATATTATTGTAAATATATTTTTTTTATTTTTTTAAGTTTTTTTTTTCAAATGAATCTATTATTTTGTAAAACATTTTGAAATACATTATACAAAACTTTAATGGAAAGATAAATAAAATACATAAAAAACAATTGTTTTAAATTTTCTAAATTTTTTTATGAAAATAAAATATATTTTTGTGTTCATTCAAAAAAATAACTAAATGAAAGAACATTCTTTGAAGCTTATGGGTGGACTACATTATTATTGTTCTTTGATTCCTAATAAAGGGAAGGTTTGAAATTTCAAAAAACAAAACCAAGTAGTCTGTACATTTAAACACTACAACAAAACTATGTTTTTTTAAACAAAACTAAATTGTATTAATATTAAAAGAAGTTTTGTCAAGGAAAACATGAGTAATACAAAATATTCAATAAAGGTTTGAAACATATACATAATTCTAGAAATAAGACAACAAAATATGGAGCACTCTCCAAGTTGGTTTCATGATCATTTATGCTAATTACATTTTTATAAAACTGGTTCAAAAACCATCAAATTTTGAAGAACATATACTAGTTAGAGGAGGCAAAGTCTTGAAAATTTGATGCCATCGGTTATTGCAGAGGGCCTTCTTCAGTGTCCATAGGAGAAGTACCTTGTTCATCTTTATCATTACTTGTAACACCTTCTCGAGGATAGTTTATGCCATGATTGACTGACGCAGAGGCCGAGTGCTCTGGGTAAGTAAGAGTCTTTAAATGTTGGATTTCTAGCTTCATTTCATTCATTCACCCTGTCAAGGTAACTAGAGCTAGCTCAAATTCCCAAAATTTGGCTAAAAGTTTTTGCAGCATGGAACAATTTGCTTGAGCAATCTCCTCATGACACTAGAAAATTTTCTTAAAATCGTTCCAGCATGGGTCCATATCTATCCACTGTAACCATACTATAAATTCTCCATCCCCTACAGATACCAAATCCAATTCCATAGATAACATTAGAAGGAAACAACGCACATGAAAATAAACCCTTTGGAAGAGAAAACGGTCATTTCCAGAACCTAGGAGAAAGGGATGGTAAACAACAAGGAACATGATGAGAGTAACGAACATAACTGGCAACAAATCGATGTCTTCCTTTATGGGAAAGCACCTGCCACCCCATACAACAAAACTATGTTATTAGATTGATTTTTAGCTTATTTGTTTGCTTCCATTTACCTTTTTAGTGATGTTTTTTGTAGTTTTGATGAAAACTCGATGATATTTTATGGGTTAATGCTAAGATTGAAACTATTGCAAGAGTCAATGCTAAAATTGGTGTCACTTGTGATAAAGTTAGTATCAAATTTAGAATTGTATTTATACCAATATTTCTTGAGAACTAAACAAAAATATGGGAACTTTTCAAAATAGAATTTAAAAAGGATAAAGGGTTAAAAATACGCCACTTGTCTCGATCCTCGTGAGTGTAAGTGTATTTATATTATTTTAATTAAAATATCTTATTTTCCCTCACAAAATAACCTTAATTTACACCCTACAGGGCCAGAGGGGAATACAACAAAATATGAAAGCCAAGACACAACTCTAGTTCAAGATTCAAGTCACTTTTGAAGGGTGTCACTTGCCATACATAGGATAACAAACTACTAGTCACTGGTCATATGTAGTGCAACCCGTGACACCATCTGTAACCTTCTAGATTCAGTGAGTTTTGAAGAGGTAAGTGAGGGATCAATTGGTTCTTCATGGCATGAGCCTTGGAACTCACATCATTTGAGTATCCATTGGTCTCTAGAAGATATAGAAGCTCTCCCAAGCCTCTTCCAAGGATATATATAAAGAAGGAAAATCTTGAGCAAGAGGTGGAAGAATCATTTACATATATATGATGAAAAACTTCATAGGATCTTCTCCATATAGATTAGCTGCAGTCAGGTTTCCTAGCTTGATTGAAGAGATAAGGAGGAGCAAAGAGCAAAGGGAAAACAAGAATGCATCTACATCATGAGGTAGTTATATTGATGTAATTCCATTTTTCAAATTAACAGATAATTGGTTTTCGCATATGGATATTTCTATTTAATGCATAAATGTTCATATCATATTTTCTTCATTGTAGATCGGTTTAGATCCAAGCTAGATATAGGATTCTAACACTAGGAAGAGAAGTAGAATGGTATTGTTTTATCTCTTGTGTGCAAAAAATAGGTTGTAGGAGCTAGAGTTGAAACTTCAGGACTGCAACAACTAGGAAATGTGAATGACAACCTTCAGAACAAGGTATTCCATTCTTCTATTTCCTTTTGTAATACTGAATATGTTGGCCCTTGGTTATGTAAAAAAGAGAAGATTAAAGGAGAAAAATGAAGTATGAACTGCGTGGAAGGAATATAAACTGAGGAGGGGTCGAAGTGGTTAAAGAAGCATAAAAGAAGGAGTGGAGTAAAGGAAAAGTTATCCATTGGAAGAGAAGATCGGGGAAGACAAAGCAACAAAGAAGAGGGATCGTGGACAACTCAGCAAGCGGGAAAAGACATCAACGAGTGCTTTGGAGCACCAGGCGAAAAATGAGGAAGGACAAGCTGGTGAAGCCCTGAAAGCATGGGTCAAGTTGACCTAGGGTTTTGGATCTAGGGTTTTGACAGCTATAATTTTTCCATGTAATGTATAAATAAAGGTCTAGAAGACCTAGGAGCATTGGTTCTAAGTTGGGTCATTGATACCATGGTTGTTGTTGTGCATTGTTGATTATTGTTGTAGAGAACAGTATTGAGATTGTGTTGTAAGATCTTCAACTGGGTGCGAAGATCAACCCTGCAGTTGGGTGCATAGGGAGGGAAGAAGAAGAAGAGAAAGAGAGAGAAATCTGCAAGCTAAGTGTGTAGATAGAACTGCATGTTTCCATTTAATATATCAAGAAACACAGTTATGTGGACGTATCCCTAGGGAGAGGGTGAACCACATATATCTTGTTGTTCTTTGTGATTGATGTTGTGTTATTTACCGTCTGATATATTGTTATTGCATCATTGTTTTAGATCAGAGATATAACTTGCAAAGTAGGCTTAAGAGAATTAAAGAATAACTAGATTGTTGTGTGTTGTTGTCATGGATATGTGTCTTGCAACCCCCTATTTCTACTTCAGGTGAGACTTCATCTGCTTCACAGGTGTTGCCAAAAGGGCCAATAGTTAGGGCTTATTGGTGCATTGTAAGAGTTGAACCTTGGGTCTGCCCCTGTGCCAAGAAATGGTTTCGCTGTAAGAGTTTGAGATCAGATCTAGACCACCTGTGGTTTGGACAACAACGTTGATCAAGAAGGTCAAGAGAGTTGATAACGTTGTGTCTAGAGTGGTGGATCTCTGTTTTGATAACACTATTGGAGGATACATTACTTAGTTTTCCATTGACAGAGTCAAATCGTATAGTCAAGCAGAGAGGCATTTCTTAAGGGACCTAGAGGAAAGTTCCTACACTTTTTAAAGATGAGGATTAAGATGTTATTTCATGAGAAGAATATCCTAAAAATACAGTGAAGATAATGTTCAAGAATTCAGAAAGCAACAGTGAAACAAAGGATGGACACACGCGTAATGGGAGACCATTCAGAGAGGTTCCTCTTGAGAACATATTTAATCAAAACTATGGAGACGAGGGATTCTATAGTGGAGAAGAAGCAAATCTAACAGAAGAAGAGCATTCAGAGTCCATAAGAACAGACGAAGTACGATTTGAAGAACCTCACCGAGGAGAACCAGAAACTTCAGGCATTGTGCCTATTGTCGAAGTAAGTAATATCACTCCTCCTATTGTTTTAGAAGCATTAAGTAACCAGAGTAATTAGAGTAGTCAAAGAAATCAGAGTACTATTACAAGTAGTTTAGTACATACTCAGTCAAGAAACCAAGGAAGATCTATGGAAGATGAGATGAGGTTACCCATCTTCAGAGGAGATGGATCTGAATATCCTGACTAGCACTCGTTCCTATGTGAAGATGTTTGGAGCATTAATAAAGTCACCAAAGAAACTCTTAAGAGAGATCATTTTAGTACTACCTTGAGGGATCTATTGGCACAAGGGCATACCCAGGGTTCAACGCTACAACAATGCACCAAAAAAACCCCAACTACCGGCCCTTTCGGCAACACTTGTGAAGTAGATGAAGTCTCACCTGAGGTAGAGGCAAGGGTGGTTGCAGGACTCCGATGTCTGGAACCTTAGCTGGGACACATATCTATGATTGTAACACTTTAACAAAGAACTTAGCAGTTACAGTTCATCAATATTTGCCTCTATCTTACAGTGCAGATAAACCTTAATAACAGAACAATGCAGTATTCACATAGATCTAATATAACCAAGCACTAAGCTCATCCACATAGGTCAGATCTAACATTCATTCACATTATTCAACACTAAGCTAGCATATCAGATTCATCTAACATACATCAACGCACTAAGAATTTAATCACATAAACAAGAGAACACCCAAAACGCACAAAGCAAACACAACACAGGATATATGTGGTTCACCCCCTCCCTCGGGCTACGTCCACCAATTCTTATTCTCTTTATTGTCTTCTGTCAATCTTCTATATGCATAGAGCCTTGAGATCTTACTCTGTATACGACATGAGATATACACACTTCGCTAGATCCTCCTTCCCTGAGTTACAACACAAATCCTTCCATAGTTTCTTACGATCACTTGCACCTAGCACTACAAGTCTTACACAATATGCACAAAGTAATTACAATTACTGCTTGCACTTAGCACCTAGCATCACATATATGTCCTTTTCTTACATCGCCTAGACATCTATTTATACATTACAAAATTAGGCCTAAACATGGGTAAACCCATGGGCCGACATCCCCATACCCGTTACATAAGCCCAAAACCCAAAAATCCCTAAAAAGCGACCGAGATCCTGTGATCTCCGCTTCGAGTTGCATTGTGCCTTCGATAGCCTGTCGAAGTCCCAAAAGTAGGTCAAACATGACCAAGGATCCTAAAAACTTGGTCAAGGGCCAACAACCCCCCAACACTCACCTGTAACTCGTCCCGAGTCACTTTGGTCTGGATAGATCTTCTTCGAAAGCCTCAAGGTTGGATCGAGCTGCTTCGACCTACTAGTGTGCCACGACCTCCTATTCGGTGAACTCTTGGATTACTTCTTTGTTGACAGGTCCCTCTAAGAATTTTTCAACTGCAGTGACGACTTACTCCAGTTCTTCTCCTTCGACTTCAGTCTCTGTGAAAAATTGGCAAGCCTCATCATGTATTGGTTGGAGCCTCTGAGTTAGTTCCATGACTTTTCTTTGAATGGTGTGGACCTGTTGTTGAGCAGTGTATTGTTCTTGGGTTTTCTCCATCCTCTCAATGGATGACAGGGGATTCAACTGCGCATGTACTATTTATGCTTTCTTCTTTGCCTCCTGGAGTTGTGACTCCAATGCCTTTAATTCAAAATCCTCAGTGAGTCTCTCATAAGTCTGGGCACTGCGATCACTTAGTTGTTTACATTCCATGGCGAGGGCCTTGATTCTTTCAACTGCGCCTCTAGTAGTTTCTTCTCTTTGATCTTGTACATCTGGTGGAGTGTTGGGCATTGTTTGTAGCTCTAAGTCTGCTATTCTTTGATGAAGTTGTTGGATATCTTCTGCGAGCTACTCTACTTGATGCTCCACTCGGTCTTCTGCATTTGGCTCTAATATCATCACAGAGAAAAGTGCGTTGTTGACTGCTTCCTTGACTCCAAGCTATTCTCTGAGCAACTGTTCTTTTGCTTACTTGGCCTGCGCCCTCTCTTCTTCAAACTTGTTCTTGAAGGTCTTCCTTCTCCTTTTGTGCAACCCAAAGTTTCTCTACCATTTCTTCCTGGGCTTGTTTCAAGGCTGTTGTGGCCTAGTCTTTCTCAGCTTGTGCTCGACGAAGGCGAGCTTCGTTCAAATCAGCTAGTCTGCAAAGTTGGGCAGGCTCATATCCCAAATTTGGTTCTTCTAATGGTAGGGGCACATTGGATACTACGTGGATGGATTGAAGGACCTATTCTACACCTTTGAGTTCAACCTCGATTCTATTGTACATCTCCTGCTGCTTGGCTTCATCTTTTTGCAAGATGTCTTGTGAGGCATCTGCTATAGCTATGATGATGAAGTTGAAGTCATCTACAGTGAGCACATGCTACATCTTAGTCAAGGTGGCTCTGGATTTATTTTGGGAAGTGGGTTTCATGGGGGAAACCTTCCTTTTCTTCAAGGGATCAACCTCATCAACAGGATCCTTAGGTGGTGTTACTTTTCCTTGCTTCTAGTGATCTTCTATGCCATTTGTCTCTTCTACTTCGTCATCACCCCCTCGGTGAGGTGATACTGAAGCAGTGTCTTCCGATGCACTGCTCAAGTCTTAGACTTCTTCAATCGTATTCCTTCCGCTGGTTCCAAGTGTGTTTTTTTCTTTGTGAGAAGCCTCTGAGCTGTCAAGTTTGAGATTAGACATCTCTTCAGGGTCAGCGGGGATCAGGAGCTCTACAAACCAGTCCTTCATTATCTCTTCGAAGTCCTCCTCTATGAGCTTATAGTATGAATGAAGCTCCTCTTTATGCTCATCTACTCGTGTAGTGATATATATGAACTGTCGATCTGCATGGAACTTCATGAGAGTTTTGAACCGGTATAGGGTGTTTGGTGTCATGCGAGGGACAACTTCAATGGCCTTCTTCAGTTGGATATGGTACGTGTGGAAGACCGCATTCGACTACCATTGTTTTCCCATATCGCTTCCGTACTAGAGCATGGTGAACTTCGCAGTGAGCGGCTCGAACGGCTTGACATCCGAGAAGGTCACACCTTCTGGCATCTTCCAAGTGGAAAATGTGATGGGGATCAGGAGCCAGCTAAAGTGGAACTCATAGCCTTGATCTCGAGATTTGCGACAGTCTAATTCCAGCTGGTTGACCAAGTACTTCACCCAATTCATCTGGAGTCCTTCTACACATTTCCCAGCGAGGTCAACAACGAATCCTGTGACCTGTGTAGGTCTATTGTTTCTTATGAGCTTTCCTGCGATCAACTGGTAGGCCAAGCGCACTACGCCATTCTGTATGGAAGCTACCTTGTATCCTTGCATCCCCTTTTATACATTTCCATATGTGTCTTTGATCTTCTGTGCTACTGCACGATCTGTAGCCTTTCCTCGGTAGAAGTCCTATGGGTCCGATCCCTGCATGCTCAATTTAGTCATCGTATGGATCAGCATCGGATCGACTATGATTCATAGTTCTAGACATAGGTAGCCACCATGGTAACATGAGAGTAGGAGCTTAACATGCACATTAACCTCCTGGTGCCTTCCAAAGTGTGGAATCTTCATTACATTCAAGTGGGTGGACTTATTTGTAAGGAGTGAGCATACTATAGTTCTTGCGGTCTCCTAGGTTGAATTCGTTGAAATTTAATGTCACGATCTTATCCTCCTACGTTCTAACTGCACGTGTCCCCTTAGGGAGGTATACAGTAACCATGGTGTAATAAAATTCCCTCGGGACACTATCACGACTCACCGTGCTGGCCAGAGGTGGCATATAGTCTGGTAATATGGTTGGGATTAACTTCGCATTGGCTAGGTCATCTTTGTGCTTGGTTTACTTCTCTGTTGTTGGTCGGGATGGTCTAGATCCATGAGAATTCGATGGAGAGGGTTGCACTCCTCTCTTCTATGATGCTTGAATACCTGCAGACATTACTTTCTAAATCATGAGATCAATGAGAACTTCTTCGACAGATTTCTCTGTGGCACTGAGCTCGTATGACATGCATGCTTAGATCAGATAAATTGGGTGGATGAATGAGTGTGTAATGCAATGGAACATGTGTCGATCTCAATAAAAACAGTGCAGTAGCAATGAGTTGGATTCGATACAATTCACAAAAGTGTTCTCAGTGCAACATTCGATGGACTAAGTATACACGATGTAACGGATCTTTCCAATGGATGAGAGGTCTTCATCAATGTGGTTCTATCCATTGTGGTGCAGTCCCAACCGTCTGATGGTGAGTCTTCGAGCCATTATTGTTTTTATAACCATTCGGGTCATCAGGCTAATAATTATAATTCTTTCAACAACTATATCGCTTCACCATGGCGAAGTTCCATGTTGTGTTGTCTTGATATCTCGATGAAGTTCCAATCTCGAAAACCTTCCCTTTGCGAAGTCCCCTCTGGAACTTCCTGTAATTTCTCCAACTTTTCTTTCTTCTTGCTGAGCTTTCTAGCCTTCTTCCCTATGATCTACGTCTCGGTATTCCTCTTTCCATTCTGATTCTTATCTCCTCTTGGCATAGTAACTTCACAATGTTTATATTCTTCCATAGGGTCGGGGAGTAATATGTCTTCTCTATCTGGGTTAGGTACTTCAATCTTCTATGAGTCTTCTTGTGCTCTTTCAACTTCGACATCCAAGTTTCTGATTCTAAGTAGCTTCGATCTGTTCTCTTGTTCTTTCAGTAAGTGTGTTATTCTCCTAGTCATGAAATCTTTTAATTCTTGCTTCTTCTTCTCTAAGGCTTCCTCTTCTTTTCTTCTAGCCTGATACTTTACAATCCAAGGTTTTCTTAGTAATATAGAAAATGGGGCGTTGTTCTCAATAAATTTAAAAATCTCAAAATCTTCCTTTGTTGAAGTTCCATGAGCACTCATAGATATCTAGGTGAGTCTTCCACATAGGGCTATCAACTTTCCTATAAATAATCATATTCCTCCCAATGAAGGAATCGTAGCAGGATTTCCTAAAGTTTCCCAAGTTCTTTCTGTCATGATATTCACCTGTGTTTCTTCATCTAGAACATAGTCAATGTCGAAGTCTCCTATTCTTGCTTCTATGCATTCTTTTTCTTTGAATATCTCTGATAAGTTGATATTTTTGTGAACATCTAGGGTTTCTTTCAGTCGTAGTAATACATTCTTTGATTCTTTCTTTGGTTTTTCCATGGTCTCAGTTTCATAACCTTCCTCGAGGTTTTCTTGTCTCATATTCATTTTTTCAAGATTAGCAATCATTATAAGGCAATATAAAACTTCATGATCCATAGCTTTACAATAAATATAGATAGGTCTTGTACCAGGGAATTCCTTAGCAATAGGTCCTAGTATTATGCAACTGTAACAAAGGGTTAGTCCTATTTTTCATTGAAAGGATCCCCAACCTTTCCTATATTTCTCAATAGGATAGTAGCTAACCAACAAAAAATTCTTTCTAGGATCATGCATCCATTTGTTAGTCCAAACATTCTTTCTATGCATAGGAATAACATATCTTTCACTATTTTTGTCAGATCTACTCATATCAAACCTTCTTTCATCTAGTTGTGCCCTACTTTTCAAGATCGGACAAAATTTATCAAACATACCTAGATCCATACTTTTGAAACAAAAATTTCCACTTATCTTACTTTTTCAATCAAAACTTTTCACTGTTCGTACCTTTATTAGAGCACAAAGCTTTCAGGTCTTACCTCTTTTCTTCAGATCTGACTCTTCTTTTTTAACACAGAGCTTCAAAAGTCAATTATAATACTGTGCACTATGGAAACATATCTACACACACAACTTTCTCTTTTCTTTAGTTCCCAACAATCACAGTTCCAGTCAAAATACTGTGTACATCAGTAACATATCTACGCACAAAGATTCTCTTTTTATTTACTTCAGTTCCTAGCAATCACAGTTTTAGGTCCCGACAACAGAACCATTTGTTGGAACAGGGGAATACCCATGGTTCAATGCTACAATAGCACACCAACAAAACCCTAACTACTGACCCTTTTGGAAACACCTGTGAAGTAGACTAAGTCTCACCCGAGGTAGAGGCAAGGGTGGTTGCAGGACTCCGATGTTTGCAACCTTAGCTAGGACATAGATCTGTGATTGTAACACTTTAACAAAGAACTTAGAAGTTATAGTTCATCAATATTTGCCTCTAGATTACAGCATAGATAAACCCTAATAACATAATGGCGCAGTATTCACACATATCTAATATAACCAAGCACTAAGCTCATCAACATAGGTCAAATCTAACATTCATTCACATTATTCAACTCTAAGATATCATATGAGATTCATCTAACATACATCAACGCACTAAGCATTTAATCACATAAACAAGAGAAAACTCAAAACGCACGAAGCAACCACAACACAGGATATACGTGGTTCACCCCCTCCTTGGGGATACGTCCACCAATTCTTCTTCTCTTTATTGTCTTCTGTCAATATTCTACATGAACATAGCCTTGAGATATTACTCTGTGGAGGATAGGATATCTGCACACTTCGCTAGATCCTCCTTCCCTGAGTTACAACACAAATCCTTCCACAGTCTCTTACGATCACTTTCACTTAGCACTGCAAGTCTTACATAGTATGCACAATGCAATTATAATTACTACTTGCACTTAGCACCTAGCATCACATAGATGTCCTTTTCTTACATCGCCTAGACATCTATTTATACATTACAAAATCGGTCCAAAACATGGGTAAACCCATGGGCCGACATCCCCATACCTATTACATAAGACCAAAACCCAAAAATCCCTAAAAAGGGGCAGAGATCCCACGATCTTCGATTCGAACTGCACTCCGCCTTCGATAGTCTGTCAAATTCCCAAAAGTAGGTCAAACATGACTAAGGATCCTCAAAACTTGGTCAAGGGCCAACACGATCACGCACTGAACTGACATATGAAGTTTGTTTCAGGACCTAGACATCCTAAACCGTTGAATGGTATCAAGACTACATTGAGTGCAGAATTCAAGAAACCTAAGTTGAAGTCACAGTGAATCAGAGAGCTAAAACAAATCAAGCAGAAGGTAACTGAACCTGTTTGGGATTTTGATTAGAGGTTTAAGACTCTGATAGGTCATTTAAGTTTTCATATCCCGGATGAATAGAATAAATAATGGTTCATCGTTTCTCTCTTGCCACATATCAGAGTTCCTCTAATGCAATAGAAAATCACTTCATAGGGTAAAACTCTAGAGATTGCCATGAAATTAGAAGTAGCCCCTATAGGAGAATCTAGTCCAGGTATGATTCAAATCTTAAATCAGTTAACCAGTTTATCTTTACAGGTTGAAGATATGAAGAAAGATAAAGGAAAGGAGAAAAGATAAGATATTTGGTGTATCAAATGTAAATCAGAGGGCCATTAAAAGGAGCATTGTCCCCTATTTCATGAATACTTGGCCTCTGGAGCACCTATTCCTTGAAGAAGGCTATTGTACCTTAGTGTGAGGTATGTAGAACTAGACATCACCCTGGTGAATGTTATTATATGCAAAAATATGTCCAGACACCTACCAATATTTACTGCACACTCTGTAAGTATGTGGGACATAATGAGAAGGATTGTAGGGCTTATGATCTCATGCATGAAATATCAAGGGATACATATATAATTCAAGGAGAAGTACATCAAGAAGGAAACAATGCACAGTTCAACTCCCCAGAAAGAGGAAAATTCAACCCTCATGGTGGATTCAGAGGAAGAGGATGAGGTGGAGGTATGGGTTGAGGTAGAGGTCGGATTATCTATTATAACTGCACACAACCGGGACATTTGGCAAGGGATTTTCATAACCCTTGTACCACTTGCAACTATTGTAACTCGTTTGATCATGTCATCAAATATTTTCAAGTATTGTTGGCCAAAATCCAAGAGAGGTGAGGAGGAAACCATCAAGTACAATTAATATTAGCAGAACCCATGGTGAAGACCCCAGAGTCGTTGTTATTACTAGAGGAGGTTTTTTTACAGGAGAATACAAAGTGACTCTAGGAAAGAGTGCAGAAGGATTAAAGATGAGAAGAGCTAAAGAGAAGGCAAAGCTGTTTGACCCAAGGAGAGAGAGGCATACTTTTGAGGAAGCAAGGAAAGAATTTGTACAAGGACAATCTTCTTCATCTAAGGCACAACCAGAAGTAAGGAATTTGGAATGCCTTTGGCATTTGATCAGTCTTCTAGGAAATGAAAAAGCAAGTTTGTTGTCCCTTGACCAATTTTTGACGATCCTTGGTTAGGTTTGACCTACCCTTGGGACTTCGATAGGCTGTCGAAGGTGGAGCGCAAGTCGAAGAAGAGATCACAGGATCTCGGCCCATTTTTAGGGACTTTTGGGTTTTTGGCTTATGTAACGGGTGTGGGGATGTCAGCCCATGGGTTTACCCATGTTTAGGCCCTTTTTGTAATGTATACATAGAAATATAGGCGATGTAATCTAGTGGAAAATGGGTGATGCTAAGTGCTAAGTGAAAGTGATAGTGTACATGATTTGTGCATGTTGTGTGAGACTTGCAAGGCTAAGTGCAAGTGACTGCAAGAGATTGAGTAGAAGCTTTGTCCTATAACCTAGCTTGGGGAAGGAGGATCTGGTGAAGTGCGCGCAGATCTCCTGTCCTATGCAGAGTAGGATCTTGTGGCTCTATGCATGTAGTTGATTGGTTGAAGATAATAAAAGAGAAGAAGAGCTAGTGGATGTAGCCCCAGGCTAGGGGTGAACCATGTATATCCTGTGTTTCTATGCTTTGTGCGATGTATGCATGTGTTTATGTGTTTACTTGCTTAATTGCTTTGATATAGATGAATGATAGATAGATCTGTTGATGCTTTGTGCTTAATAACCTAGATGAATGCTAGATATAACCTATGTGAATGTGCTTGGTTCTTGAATATGCTAGATCTAGGTGAAAGATGTGGTGCTCTGTAATTAGGGTTTTATCTGTGAAGTAGCTACAGTTTAAATAATGATGAACTGTAACTGCTAAGTTCTTTGTTAAGGTGTTGTAATCACAGATCGGTGTCCCAACTAAGGTTGCAGACATCTGAGTCCTGCAACCAACCCTGCCTCTACCTCGGGTGAGACTCCATCTGCTTCGTAGGTGTTTCCAAAAGGGTCAGTAGTTAGGGTTTTGTTGGTGCATTGTTGTAGTGTTGGACCTTGGGTCTGCCCCTGTGCCAACAAATGGTTCTGTTGTCAGGACCTGAAACTGTGATTGTTCGAAACTAAAGAAAATAAATCTCTATGCGTAGATCTCTTGCCCTAGTTCGCAGTAGTCTACTTAACTTGTGAATCTCTGTGCTAAGAAGAAAAGTCAGATCTAAAGAAAAGGGGTAAGATCTGAAGGCTTTGTGCTTTGTTAAAGGTAAGAATAGTGAAAAGTTTTGATTGAAAAAGAAAAGATAAGTGGAAACTTTTGTTTCAAAAGTATGGATCTGTGTATGTTTGATAAATTTTGTCCTATCTTGAAAAGTAGGGCACAACTAAATGGAAGAAGGTTTGATATCAGTAGATCTGATAAAAATAATGAAAGATATGTTATTCCTATACATAGAAAGAATTTTTGGAGTAACAAATGGATGCAGGAACCTAGAAAGAATTTTTTGCAAGTTAGTTATTGTGACCCTAGTGTGCAGTATAGGAAAGGTTGGGGATCATTTCAAAGAAAGAGAAGAATAACTCTTTGTTATAATATCGGGACATCTTTCTAAGGAATTCCATGGTAGAAGAGTTATTTGTCTTTTTTGTCAAGCTATGGATCATGAAGTTTTGGATTTCCCTAGAATGATTTCTAAGGTTGAAAGAATGAATATGAGAAAAGAAAACCCTAAGGAAGATCAAGAAACTAAGACCACGAAAGAACCCCAGAAATAATTAGAGACTATATTACTGCAAATAAAAGAAACCCTGAATGATCACATAAATATCAACTTATCAGAGAGATTCAAAGAGAAAGAATGCATAGAAGCAAGAATAGGAGACTTCGACATTGACTGTGTTCTAGATGAGGAAGAACAGGTGAATATCATGATAGAAAGAACTTGGGAAATTTTGGGAAATCCTGCTATGATTCCTTCATTGGGAGGAATAAGATTATTCAGAGGAAATATGATAAGCCTATGTGGAAGACTCACCCAGATATCTATGAGTGCTCATGGAACTACAACAGAGGAAGATTTTGAGATTGTTAAATTTATTGAGAAAAACGCCCCATTTTCTATATTACTAGGAAAACCTTGGATTGAGAAAGATCAAGCTAGAATAAAAGAAGAGGAAGTCGTAGAAAAAAAGAAGCAAGAATTACAAGCTTTCATGACTAGGAGGATAGCGCACTTGATTGAAGAACATGATAATATATCGACGCTATTTAAAACCAGAAACTTGGATGTCGAACTTGAACGAGCACAAGAAGAGTCACAGAAGAACGTAGCACCTACCCCAGACAGAGAAGAAGTATTTCCCTTGAACCCTACGAAAGAATCTCAACAACGCGAAGTTACTATACCAAAAGGATATAAGAATCAGAATGGGAAGAGGAACCCAGTAACACATATCACAGGGAAAAAGGATAGAAATCTCAGTAAGAAGAAAGCAAAGCTAGAAAAACTGATGGAGGTTCTCGAGGGGACTTCACAGAGGGAAGGTTTGCAAAACTGGAACTTCGTCGGGATATGAGAACAACACAACATGGAACTTCACCATGGAAGAAAGATATAGTCATTAAGATCATTATAACCATTAGCCCGATGCCACGAATGGTTAGAATAGTAGTTATAACTAGAAATCTCGCCATCGGACCATTGGGAACATGCCATAATGGACAGAAATGCATTGATGAAGGCCTCTTGTCCGTTGGAGAAGATCCACTACATCGTTGTCTACTTATTCCGTCAATTGTTGCACTGAGAACACTTTTTATAATTGTATCTGAGCCAACAAGAGAACTTATTGCTACCACGCTATGTTTATTGAGATCAACACCTATTCCATTGCTCTGAGCATTCATTCATCCACCAGAGTTATCCGAGCTGATCTAAGCATGTATTTCGGACAAGCTCAATGCCGTAGAGAAAGTCGTCGAAGAAGTTCTAATCGAAATTATGGTAGAGAGAATGATTTCCATAGGAGTTCAAGCTTCATCGATGCGAGGAGTGCAAGGCTCCCCGTCAACTACTCATGGACCCAGACCATCCCGTGTTTTAGAAGAGAAAATAACTAAGAACAAAGATGACTTAGTGAATGCGAAGCTAATCCCATCTGTTCTGCTCAATTACATCCCGCATCTAGCCGGTGCAGTGAATTGTGACAGTGTCCCTATTATAACCCTAATTTGCACCAGATATGCTTACCTGGCATTTGGCCATCTTAGATTCCTTATTTTCCAAAACACTACTGAACAAATTTTCTTAAAAAAAACCATTTATAAAGGCCCACGTGCCCTACTCCATTACTGCACGCGTGTACATGCTAGTTTCCCCAATACAGCCCACGTGTACTTACAAAAGCATGGAAAAAGGAAATTTGTTGATGGAACACACAGCTTTGGGAAAGTTAACTAAACCTTTCGGCCATGCATGGCCAGTCATTCGACCAAATACCTAGCTCCTTCTAGCCTATAAAAGAAGGGGTAAGGATTCAATTTGTCAAGAGGGAAAATCATAGTAAAGAGACTATACCCAATTGAGCATTCCCCTTGTCCCAACCTTTAGTCATCCTTGTGGAAAGAGAAGTATAGAGAAAAGTAGTTGGAGGACAGTTAAAGAGGAGCCCAGGACCAGGTTCGTGGAGCAGTGGATGGCTTCATCATTGTAAGTTTCTTTAGTGAGGTTAATAATAAAGAAGTACTTTTCTCATCCCACCATATGAGGTTTTCATTGTTTATTGCGTAAATGTTGATTAAATCTCTAACCCATTAACCTGTAGATCAAATGCATGTGGAGTTATTTGTTTGTCTTTTGTGAATGCAGGTCAACCTTTGGAGGAGAGTTGCAGTCAAAGAGAGACCAAGCGTGAAGAGGGATCGATATCAAACGCCGAAAATAAGGTATGTTCACTTGATCTTCTTAAATACGGATTCGCTTACGAATAATGGAGATCAGGTCCGGAATGACGATAAAAAGTAGGAATCTTTAGGTCTTTTCTGCATGCATGATAAAACCCTAAGTGCTAGTTCGTAGAGGTATTTCCCACTCAAAACATAATTGGCGACCGTACTGGGGAACTCTAGGGTTTCTAGGAATATTTTTTCTTAAGTATCTTTAAAAATTGGTTTCATTCCTTGTTTTTAAAGTTTCTGCAAAAGTCTGAGCTAACAGAGATTTTGGCCTTCCATACCAGTTATCTCTATTTCTTTGCTTGACTAATTTTTTTTTACGGGACCCACAGAGGTACACGCAGCTTGTGTAAGGTCTACACACATGTACCCACGCCCTAGCTTCACACAACCCACGTGTACATGCTAGTTGAGGAAGTGTCAGTCGCGTGTATGATTTCAGAAAATTTCTTTTAGGGAGGCAATCATCCTCTCCCCTGTCAGAAGTAATCCTTCTCAAGGGTTTTTTGGAACTCATTCTAGTCTTTGTTGTTTGTAGTTTATAGCTTAGGTTCCACCTCAGATTGGTTTTTTTTATGAAATTTTCTTTGAATTGTTTTCTTTTTTCTGTCAAAGTGAGTTTCTGAGTCTTCAAGAGATTCTGGTCCTCAATACCAGTAGTATCTGCCAGTGCCTGATTGTTTGTCTTTTCATTTTTGAGAGTTTCAGAAGTACACGCGCACTGCATAAGGTCTGCATGTGTGTACACGTGCCCTACCTTTACACAGCTCGCATGCACACACCGGTTGTTGAACTGTCAGCAGCGTGCCTATTGAGAAAATTTGTGTTTAAGGAGAGGTAGTCATCCTTTTCTTTGTCAACAGTTTATCCCTCTCAGGTTTTTTGGTCTTTGTCATAGAAGTCAGTAGCTTAGGTTTGATCACAACAATAACTTCCTTTTTCATTAAGAACTTTCCTCAAATTTTTCCTTTCATATGGTTTTTAGACAAGTGTGAGAGTCCTTTTTAATATTATTGTGTGTTATTTTTAGAGTGACTCTTTGCGATATGCGCTTAGGCTAGAAGTTTTCATGGTCTTTACTTGTTGATATTTTTCCTTTTGCTTTGTGAGCATTCAAATAAAAAAAAAAACTTTATTTATTTGTTTGGTTAAATAGTTGTTGGTTTGCATTACTAACCAGGAAAAGTCTTTTCTTTCATAAGTTCTTGATGGTTTACTTAGACTTTAAGTAGCTCATAGTCAAGTGAAATCCTGTTTTGAGTTTGTTATTCAAAGATCTTAGAAAAATTTATTTTGAAAAGTTGGTTAAAGAATTTAAAAGAGCAAATTTGAAGTTGTCAAGAAGTGTTTTGTTTCCAGCTTTATGTTTATCTTTCTTTTCGTCTCTCAAAACATCACTAGTTTCACTGTCATAACCTTTGACTTAAGATAAGCCATAAAAATTAAAGCTAAATCTAAAATTAATTAGACTTTTTTATGTTTGTAAGGTCAACCAACTAGTTTAGGGTTAGGGCCTTGAATTAGGTTGGAGAGGAAAATCTTCAATTCCATTAAATCAAACATTGGAGTCTGAGCTAGGGAGTGTTAAAATTCCAATATCGTGAAAGTTATCCAGGACCCCCCTCTAACACATGGGCTAAACACAAGGTCACGTGTGGAAAGGTAGAAGAGATAACCCCTCCAAAGCCAGACCAATCGTAGTGGAGAACACATATAGAGGGCTTGTCTTGCGATTCCGTCGATTGCATTTTCCACGGAGCTTTGTGGGTATCGAATCCATTCGAGGTCCTCATTTGTCTTCCAGACCACTCGCTTTCGATACCCTTGATAGGTTTTGGGCTCGATACCTGCTCATTGTGGTCTACTCGGCTGTCAATTGTACCCGCCTGGTGACTGTTCGCGCACTGACAACTTAGTTGCCTATCTTTTTTAGAGACATACACAGGTGACTACGGGGGTATACCATGGTACCTAGGACAAACATCGGGCCATGATTTCGAGAGTATACTTGGAGGGTTCTTCTGTGTTCGAGTTTCACTTGCATCTATAAGTTGCTCTATTGTTGGTTGTTGTAATTGTTCTTCCAACTAGTTTAGTGTTTGCTTGTTTTATCTTGTAGGGACGTTTTTTTTTAGTCTGTGTTGTTTTTGAATGAATAGAAAGCCCTAGTGTGTCTTTTATATTATCACACAGTGGAGGATCACGAGATCTGTCAATCACGAAGGATTCTTGGCCTGCCACTAGTTACATTGGAGCCACCCCCGCCACCGTTAAGGAAAAAGCTAGACCAACAAGGGTCTTTTGAAGCAATCGGGTCACAGGAAACCACACTTGAACAAAATCTGGTAAAGGACCTTTCGACAGCTTTAAAGTGGGAAGTAATGGAAGCAAATCCTGTCTCTTCCTCTGGGAATTCCTCTATTCCCACTATGGATGTCACCACAGGGGGTGTTCCACCTCCTAACCCATCGTTGTCAGTTCAAGCCACCATGGTCTTGACTGCCTCTACCTTGAGCAGTGGTATGATTCCGTCTTTGGTGACAACCACTGATCCTTTCACACAGAGTGTGACAGGCCTTCCATTATCATACGTGATGCCTAACACAGGTACCATCCCTGTACTATCTTACTCCACTTTACAGACTTAGGTCTGGGGGTAGGGAGCTCTAACGCTCCTCTGCAAGGACCCATGGGGGACACTTCAACTCCTTTTAAAGATTTCCCTTAGGGGGGAGGTCATATACCTCCTTCATCCCCTTCACTCGGTGGTACCCACCAGCAATCCGTTGGTCTAAACACACACCATAGTTCACTTGGAGTAGGGAGTCAAGGACCACCTTCTCATAATATGCCAGTAGGTTCGACACCGTTTTCCTTGTTCGGTGCGTTTTGTAACAACGCTTTCTCGTCAGCTACTTTCTCGACTAGGGGAAACCCTAGTTATGGCCAACCTAATCTTATGTAGGGTACTATTCCTGCACAGGGGGCAAACCTCGAAACTTCTTCCGCATCAGGACCTTGGAATTCTTGGCAAGGATCAGTTCCCTCGTCAGGAATGCCAATCTAGGGAAATTCTTTTCACAACCAATGGAACCCCAAACAAGGTGCTATGCCTATGACCATGGGATCAGCATGGGGCAACCCTTCCCAAAGTCCTTCGAATGTAATGCATGCCCAACCATCTATGTCCTATTTCGGGAATCAATTGATGATGTATCCTCACACGCAAAATCCGTATGCTGGTCATGGCCATGGTTTTTACCAGAACCTCGACCAACAACCCAACTTTTCCTGGCAACCTCGTGCCAATCAAACTCCAGGCCCCTTTTTCCATGGTTATCAGCAACACCAACCAAAGATACCTTTCTTGGCAACCTTACATTTTCCATACTTGACAAGATTGTTGAATGATCGCATCTGTCACGATCCACGTTGGCCTCCTATGCTGAAGAAATTGCCTTTAGACATACCAAAGTTTGAGGCCAAGCCTAACGAAGATCCAGAGGATCATGTGACCACCTTCCATCTTTGGTGCTCATCTAATTCATTGAAAGACGATTCCGTACAATTGTGATTGTTTCAACACACTCTCATTGGGAGTGCCACGAAATGGTACATCGAGCTCGACCGCTCGAGATATTATTCCTTCAACGAATTGGCAATGGCATTCCTAAACCATTTCCAATTACCTGTGAGATACGATGTCGGCACAGAATTGCTAGCCAATTTTGAACAGACAAAAGCAGACAATATCTCTAACCACATCTGAGAGTGGAGACACCGGAAGAGTTTTATTAAGGTATCAGTCCCACCAACATTCCTGCTTGAGTGGTTCCTTAAGTCTTTGGTCCCACATCTATCCAAAGACGTCGCAACTTTAGGAGTATTTTCCGAGGAAGATGCCATCATGAGAGCTCAACATCTTGAGCTAATTTATTCTCAGTTTGGTTTATCTCATGAGGTTTTTCCTGATGCACCATGATCCATACTTGATAAGACCAGACAGAGAGCTAGACCACATGCCAATGGTATTGTAGGTTCAGCACAAACCAAGCCTACTGAACAACTGACAAAACGAATGCAACAATTGTCTATACAACGCACAACGGCCAGAAAAACTACTATTTCGGCTACTCCCCCTACCCAAACGTCGGATGTACATAGTGTACAATCGACAAATACAAAGGCCACCCAACAGCCTAAGGGAAATACAAAACAATGTAAGAAGGGTAAGGGGGATAAGAAACCCGTTAATAATGTTGGCGGGGGCACCACTAAAAAATAGAAGGTAAAGTATATGTGTAACCTGTGTGCAGAGGACCACCCGACTCACAAGTGCCATCGGCTTGCAGAGGCCCAAAAGTTTGTGTCACAGCAACAACCTGTTGTCTTAACAAATCCATTCCAACATGGGCAAAACCTAACCCAAGCCTCTACAAGCGCGGAAGGGGGTAGTCAAGGACTCTCTCCATCTTCAAACAATCCTGCATCTGCGAATGTGGATATGATGAAAGGTGATTCTTTTATATAGACTAGAGCACATGACTATAGTAAGCCAAGAACCTCTAAGAAAGGCAAAGAAGCTGAAATCCCATCTCTTCCTCTCCAGATCGAGAAGACTTTGGGTGAAGCTATGACACACATCCCAAAAGGTGAGTTCAAGAAAGCTTCTCACAACCCAAATGCAAGGGCCACCCATAACTATTCTGTGACAAAGGATTTATATCAAACCCCTTGTGCGATGTCCGCTTTGGAGGTCCTTTAGAGTTGCCCTTCGCAGAGGAAATCTTTGTTAGTCGCTTTAGGATATGTCGAGACTTGTAATTCAGGTACAATCATGCTAGATACAACCGACTTAAAACCTCGTCTCCCTTACCATGTAGCATTTCAATTAGTAGTGGCTTACCCCATGAAAAATTTTACTCGGAACATTTTCCGCACGGTGGTTGATGAGGGTGCCTCGACATGTGTCATGTCATTGGCATGTTGGAAGGCCATTGGCCAGACCATTTTGTCTCTGTCACCTACTATTCTTATCACTTTCAATGGTTGTTTGTTTCGACCACATGGCATCATCCCCTCTTTCCCCGTGCAGTTAGGAGGGAAGACCATGTGCATCGAGGTAGAAGTAGTCGATGCATCCCTCGACTACAATCTCTTGTTAGGTAGGAGTTGCACTTAATCCATGCAAGCAGTGGTTGCTATAGTTTTCCGGGTCTTGTTGTTTCCACATGAGGGTCGAATCGTGACCATTGATCAATTGTCCTTCTCCAGACCTGACCCTTCATTTGGGGCATCTACGATTCCAATGCTTGACAATCCCCAACAGGGCATCATCAACGTAGGGGTTGGTTTGTGCACATATTTTATGGGTACTTTCCATTACCCGCCTCCTCAAGGCGATGTCAAGTTCGTATCAAACCATCATAAGGTTGAGATTTTCCAAATTTTGTCGTTTCACATGACTTACTTCAATGATCCATGGATTCTTCCTTCCCCATCGGCCACGATGGAAGGGAAAGGGCACCATGGTATGTCCATGCCCTTGTCCATGGCAAAGGCAACGTACTCTTTAGTCCAGCAAGCTTCAACCGACACTGATCTGACTCCTACACAAGAGTTAGATCCGATCCTAGAGCCTATTTGGGCTCAAGGTTCCCTCACCGGGACTGATTCGTTAGACTTAGTCTTGGCCTTAGATGAAGTAATCATTGAAGCAATGACTAGTCCGACCAAACCCTGGGACGATCTCCATGACAGATCATACTTCCTCCCAGAGTTAAGAAAAATTGAAGAAGGGGAATTCACCTTGACTATGACTGGAGATAGGTCTTTTCCTATCAATCCCTTGGCTACACATGAGGTTTATGCTGAGGGTAATATGGCAACGATAGTTGAAACTATACCGATTAATATCTCCAGAACCCCCGACGTCGTGGAGAATGTTTTCATTGGAGCTGACTATTCCCTCGAAGAGATTCAAATCTACATAAACTTATTTAAATAATTCTGCGACATTTTTGCTTGGTCTTATGAGGAAATTCCAGGCATTGATCCAAAAATAGTTGAACATGAAATCACAACTTATCTGGATGCCGAACCAGTTCGGTAGAAGCTTCGTCCAGTTAATCCTAGGAATGAAGCAACCATTAAGGTTGAAGTCAAGAAACTGCTCAAAGCCAGTTTTATCTATCCTATCCATTTGACCCAATGGGTGTCAAATCCTATGTTAGTCAACAAGAAACAGGGCACGATTCTTGTATGTACATACTTCCATCATTTGAACAAGGCCTGTCCAAAAGATAATTTTCTCACACCATTCATTGACCAGATAATTGATGAATGTGCAGGTTGTGAGGCCTTTTCTTTCATGGATGGTTTTTCGGGATATAATCAGATACACATCAAACCTGAAGCCCAACACAAAACTGCATTCATTTGTCCATGGGGTACATTTTCCTATCATAAGATTCCTTTTGGTCTCAAAAATGTTGGGGCTACCTTCCAGCGGGCCATGTCTTTTACTTTCCATGATCTCAAGCATATAGTTGAATCCTATTTAGATGATTTAACATCACGATCTCGCAAGAGAACAGATCATCCCACACACCTCTGACTTATCTTTGAGCAATGTCGCTACTTCTGGATTCGCTTGAATCCAAACAAATGCAAATTTTGCATAACATCAACATGTTTGTTAGGTTTCATAGTGTCAGCAATAAGGATAATGGTCGATCCTCTCAAGGTTGAGGCAATAGTTCAGTTGCCTCCTGTTGGTCTCCAGTTTTGATCATGTTTTTGCCTATATTTTATCCCAAATACCTCCATTTCCATACCCAGTACCACTCCCTTTTGGCCTTGTTATGATACACTTGACATCTCTTTACCACTCAATGGGGCTACTCAAGGTATTTTTACGTTTCAAGTTATTTTTATGTCTTTTGATACTTTAAATTAATATTG
>ML786141.1:483266-521421 GCA_009831015.1 Picea engelmannii
AACATATAGGTTTACATCATTAACGATCATAGGGATGACGGAAATAATGTGTAACAGTGTGTGGTTCCCCCACTACATGAGGCTGCATAGATGGTGGCAGATCCTCAATATCTGCCATGGGGATTGTGCGAGTGAGTGAAGTAAAATTTCACACGACTCATCTCAGAACCCTCTCAGCCTCACCGGCTGTAAGATCTCATGTTGTTGCTGGTCCCCCTATCGCGGCGGGTGCGGCCCCTGGCCGAGGACATCACTTGTTCCTCACATAATCTACAGGTTGGACTAGTCCCACATCTGCACATAATAGACACATATCTGTCAAATGCTCTGGTATAAAAAAAATGATATATATAAAAAACAACATAAAAATTACATATGTTTCACAAAACAAAAAACAAAAAAAAATGATGCAAACTTACCCATCTCTCCTCGCTCCTCATCGGGAGGTACCAGTATCTCAGGGTATCTCAAGAAGTCAATCCCATTATAAGGGTAGTCCTCTATGACTAGGATCTGTCATGACAACCAAGAAAAAAAGTTGTCATCAAAGGACTCATTGGTCCTTCCTCCCCCCTGTCATGGCAGCAACACTGCCCATCTTCATATCATAGGAAGAGAAGCTTGATGCCCTCATACCAACTCTCGAGGAATAAAACTGGGTACTCTTTCAAAGAATAAAGAACAAAGAATGGTTCCAAACCCAAAGTTCCTCTGAGTCCGTGACCGACAGTGTGTCAGTTGTATCTTCATACAGTCCAATAATGTGGTGTTGCAATAAAAAATCTATGCATTCAAGCATTGAACTGCACATTTCATCTGTGCATGGGAATCCTGGTGCAAAGCGATAGACCCTATAATCTGCCCGATAAGCAACACTATCACCTGCAGTGCTAAGTCTGAGATCTTACTTATCGGCATGTGAGAGATCATCCTATTTGTACCCACCTCACAATAGAGTCCAATCAACTCTGATATGTTGTGCAGCCCCGAGGGAAACGTACAAAAATTGATTGGTTCTCCTCATAGAGAGAGGCTAGTCAAAAAGTATATGTCCTCGATCATTGGCACCAGTGACTTCCCCTCCAACATAAATACCTCTACATCGGGTTGCCAATAATCAACCAAGGCATTCAGTAGCCTAGGTTGTGCTCGCATAAAATGACATAGGAAGAATTTTAGCATCCCACATTGCATTAAGGCATCAACAACATTGGGGTCTTCCCCTACCAACGCACTAATCTCCTCATTCTCTCTTTCCCTCCAGTGAATATACATCCTGCAAAAAACCAAGTTCAGGAGGGTTAACCCTTACTTTTTAAAAATTTTCCATTAACTAAAGGGTCCACGTGGGCTGTAATGATGACAGTCGTGTGTACACATGTGCAGTTTTTCCTCTGCCTGAGTGTACACATGGCCTATCATAGGACAACCCACGTGGACCTAGGATTGACCTTTTGAGGGTCGACGCCCCCCCCCAAAATGAAACTAAACACATAAAGAAAGATTTAATTTGCAATAGGAGAGAGTTTATACTTCCTTGGTCCAAGCAGATGGTTGTTTCGTCCACCGAAGCTCCCGGAATCAATTCTTTTCACAAAGGGGCAGTTTTGGCTTTTAGTCAATTTTTGAATTCACAATGGTGATAATGAGCTGCCAACTTCTATTTATAGAGGTTTTTAGCCCCTTTTTGTCAATTTTCGGACCCTTTTGTCTTTTTTTCTAAACTGAAAATCATTTAAGATGGTTTAGGAGTTTTCTTTGGATGATCACTGGAAGTATTACTTTGGGTATTTGGAAAAACTTTAGATATTTAGGTGTTTTTTCGGTCCTTTGGTAAAAAGTCATTTTTATCTTTCCAAATCGTTGCATTTAAGTCAGGATTCCACCCCCACATTCTGCATCTCATTGTCTTTTCCGCTTTTACATAGGATCGATCCCACCAAGTTGTGACATGGAACCCTCATCACTGCTTTAGAAGTGTCGTAATTTGGTGGTAGAGCCTACCATAACATGGATTCCCTAGGTAGATCTTGGTTGCATGACGGTGTCCATGCTGTCACTAATGACTATAGCCTCGAGAGTCCTCTGCAGCTTTTCAATAGTTACGAGTTTGAGCCTCATTTGCATGATTCCATATCACTCTTGACCTCACCCTAGGGACTCCCAAAACATAACGGGTCTTCTTTTAAGCCCTTTTCAGACCCTCTAAACATGAAAATATTGCCGAGCGATCTTGTGGCCTTTCACGTTCGTTAAACTGTAATTTGAAGTCACGTCTATCCGGCGGTAGTTTACCCTTTTTCGGTTTGGACGGTCAACTATACGAACAAAGGTATACTCTAGAGGCCTCGGATCTCTATAAGAGTATTCTCGAGTATAATTTTAACCCTTTTTGGGGCCTGAGGGACTAAATTTACGAAAAAGGAACCCCCATGGAGTCCATAGTTAATCTATTTTCAGACTGCCTAAAATTGAAAAGATCGTCGAGTGACCTTATTCTTTCACACTCGTTAAAATGGTCTAGAAGAACATTCCTGACGGAGTCCATAGTTAAGCTTTTTTCAGACTCCTTAAAAATGAAAAAATGGCTGAGTGATCTTGTCTTTATCACACTCATTAAAATGGTTTTGAATAGATGTCTTGTCAATGCTAGTTTACCCCTTTTTCGAACCGATTAGACTACCTATGAAAAAGGTACCCCATTGGAGTCTCCTTTTATGTTTTCCAGACTCTCTAAATATGAAAAACCATTGAGCTTACCTTCTCTGGGCTCGTTAAACTTACATCGAAGACATTACCATTGTGTGTCTTATTAATCACATTTGCATACCCGCATATTTGGCCTAATGTCGTCTCCATGTTGCTCTCAACCAAACCATCTAAAACATTCCTTATACGCAAGCCCTGTAGCACTTTGCTTTTGCGTCTTGACACCTTTGGCCCCAGGAGGGATTTTTTCCAAGTTTCCTTGATTTGAACATCAGTCTTGTCCTTGCACCTCAAACTTGTATGTTTGCGACACTCATTCCTCCTTTGCAACGTAGCATTCTTTTATTCTTTTTCCAAAATTATTGAAAAAGACAAAAAAATTCAAATATACCCCAAAAAGAGGAATTGAAAAGTATTTTCTTTGTATTGGTAGCACAATGAGTCGCCCTTGGATAAAGAACTTCTTTTTGTTTGTCCGTCAAGCCCTGGGTTTTAATATGACCTTAGGAATTTGTTCCCGCTACATTGAGCTATGTCCTCCTCCATTTGGTTATCCTTCCAAACATATGGAGAGTTTGCGTTGCCTCTTGCCTTGTGAACTTATGTTAATGCCATGTTGCCTAAGTCTCATCATTTGTCGTGCTATTGTCCAAGGGAAGTTTTTACCAAGCCTGAGTCAGCCCCTCTGCAATTTGTCTCTTTCCCTCATGCCCGACCACCCTGAAACTCCAATCAATTCTTTATTCGAAATCAATGAAGCCTTTGGTATGATCATCAAGATTCTCTAGTCCATG
Organism: Picea engelmannii; assembly: GCA_009831015.1. Lineage (NCBI taxonomy): Eukaryota > Viridiplantae > Streptophyta > Pinopsida > Pinales > Pinaceae > Picea > Picea engelmannii. The sequence goes on from ML786141.1 coordinate 486,770, forward strand.
ACCGACGAGCCGTCGAAGATCTCTAGGTAGTGAATTTGTATACTCATATTACACTCCTACCTAATTTTTGAAGATTTTGAAGTTGTTGCTCGAGCTTTGAAGACCTCATCTTTAGCCATTAGGCCTTAACATCTTCTAGAAGATGGATACTATACATGTATATATTTTGATTTTGAGATGTAGATCTATTGTGTATTGCTCGCGGCTACACTTTATATAGTTATATGACATGGATCTACAATGTATTTGATTGGTAGCCATGATTTTATTTCATCCCGAGCATGGGTATGCCCGCCTCGGTGAGACAATTTTTATTTTTCAGATGGCACCTCCCGATTTCTGGTCCCTGGGCTCACTTATTTGGAACGTTGGTAAAGATGGATAATGTATTTTGACCATCAGATGCTCTTATGAACTCACACATTAGGGGGCATCTGTTATAACCCTAATTTGCACCAGATATGCATACCTGGCATCAGGACATCTCAGATTCCTTCTTTGCCAAAACATTACTGAACAACTCTTCTTAAAAAAAACCCTTTATAAAGGCCCACACGCCTTGCTCCATTACTGCACGCGTGTTAACACTAGCTTCCCCAATACAACCCATGTGTACTTACAAAAGCATGGAAAAAGGAAATTTTCTAACAAAACATAGAGCTTTGGGAAAGTTAACTATGGCGATGTAGAGAAGGAGATGCGAGGCTACAAGGTAGCCTCCATTCAGAATGGTATAATGTGCCTCTCTTTCCAGTTAACTGCTGGTAAGCTGGTTCGAAAGAACAGACCCATGCAGGACCTCGTAGGAAAGTGTGTGGAGGGATTACAAATGAAATGGGTGAAGTACTTAGTCAACCAGCTAGAATTTGATTGTCGCGAAGCTTAAGATCAGAGATATGAGTTCCACTTTAGCTGGTTGTTGATCCTCATTGCATTTATAGCCTGGGAGATGTCGTAAGGTGCGAACTTCCCAAACATTGATCCATTCGAACCACTTGCTGTGAAGTTCACCATGCTATGGTACTCGAGCGACATCGGAAAATAGTGGCAGTCGAACGAAGTATTCCATACCTACTACCTACAGCTGAAAAGGGCTATTGAATCGTTCACTCGAATGACGCCAAACACTTTTGATAGGTTCATACCCCTTATGAAGTTTCACAAAGATAAGAATTTCATATATATCATCACACGCGCAGATGAGAATAAATATGAGATTCCATCATACTATAAGCTCACTGAGGAGTACCTAGACGAAATGACTAAGGTATGGCCTACAGAGTTCCTTATACTAGTCGCTAAGGTAGAATTGTCTAACCCAAACCTCGTTGGAAGCCAGGTAGTTACCCACAAGGAGTATAATGCACCCAGCAGTAGCAGAATGAAGAAGAACAAAGATGTACAGGAATTGAGAAGCGCCTCAGAAGAGATTGCCTCAGATTCACCTGGCGGAGGAGGAGGTGACGAGGTGGACAAAGAGGAGAAAGAAGAAAAATCAGAGGAAGAAGCTAATCTGGAGCAAGGAGAGGTAACTCCACCATGGAACCCCCTTGATGATGCAGATCCATCGAAAAAAAGGAATGTTTCCCCCATGAAACCTAAATCATGGAAGAAATCCAAAGTAAGAAAGTCGAAGCTTCAGAATGTACTCATGATCGATGACTTTGATTTCATCATTGCAGTCGTATCAAACGCTTCACAAGACATTTTGTAGAACAACAAAGCCAAGAAAGAATCCTTGTATGATAGAATCATGACAAAGCTGAGAGGGGTACAACAGGCCCTTCACTCTAGCCGCGTAGTATCCACTGCGCTCCTGCCATCAGAAGAACTAGATTTGAGAGAATTGCCTGCCCATTTCCGCAGACTAGTTGATGTGACTAAAACCCACCTTTGTTGAGTGCAAGAAGAGAAACAACAGGCCACAATGGCCCTGAAGTAAGCACAAGATTAAATGGTAGAGAAACGTTGGGTTGCAAAAAAGGAGAAAGAGGACCTTCAAGCCAAGTTTGAAAAAGAAAGAGTGCAGGCCAAGAAAGAAAAATAAAAGTTGCTCACAAAACAGTTGGGAGTCAAAGAAGCAGTCGACAGAGCCCTTCGGTCTGTGATAGGATTAGATACAAAGGCAAAAGACTGAGTGGAGCATCAATTAGCTGATGTAGTGGGAAAAACCCTCTATGAACTACACCAGGGTTCTAAATTGGAGGCACAGGCAAAGCTAACCGTCTAAAGTTTCCTACTTTTAACAACTCTCCGATCATTACCCCACAATCATACATAAAATACAAAGTATAGGGATCTGGTAGGCATAACTTAAAATCCATGCCTAGTGTCGATCCCTTTGCACTTAGTTGTTTCTTGACTACAGATATCCTCCCAAGGCCAACCTACATTCACCAAAAGACAAACAAGAAACTACAAGCATGCATTCTATATAAGGACTAGTTGGTTAGACATCATAACAAAAAATGTAAACAACTCATAAATATTTAAGACATCATTTGGCGGGATGGAAAAAGTATTTCTTTATATTAATATCACAAAAGTTGCTTACAATATGAGACGAACAACTACTCCTTGAACTCGGTCCTGGGATCCTCTTCACCATGCACCAATTGCTTCCATGTATTATTCTCCTCTTCAGTTCTCTCTAGGGAAATGGCAAGGGTTTGCAATGGAGGAAGAAGGAATTCTGTCTCAAAATCACAATGTGCTTGCAAAATATTGGGGAAAAGGGGGAATACTGAAATGGGCAGAGTTTCTATGCTCTTTTGCTTCACCTTTGGAATGGGACCCAAACACCTTCTTTTATAGGCCAAAAAGATAGTAATAGTTGGGGCGATTGGCTATGGGGAGTCAAATGGTTAGGCAACGGCCTGAAAACCCATATCCCTTTGCAATTTTCATTTTTTCATGATTTTTGTGACTATACGCAGGTTGTAGTGGTGCAACAAGCGTGTGTACGCAGGCAATAGTGGTGTAGGGCATGTACACCTTCAAAAAAATGCTTTTTTAGAAGATTTGTTCAGTGATGGCTTGGCAAAGATACCAAGTAAGATGGCCTGATGCCTGGTATGCATGTCTGGTGCAATTTAGGGTTATAACAGATGCCCCCTAATGTCTGAGGTCAGAAGAGCATCTGATGGACGAAATACATTACAAATATTCACCAACGTATGAAGCAAGTGAGCCCAGGGACCAAAGTTCAGGAGGTGCCATCTGTAAAATAACAATTTTTCTCACCGAAGTGAGCATACCCAAGCTCTGGATGAAATAAAATCATGAATGCCAATCAAATACACTACATATCCATGTCATATAACTATATAAAGTGCAGCCATGAGCAGTACATAGTGGATCTATATCTCAAAATAAAAATATATACATGTATAGTATCCATATTCAAGAAGCCAATGACACTTGATGGTTGGAGATGAGGTATTCAGAGCTCAAGTAACAGCATAAAAATCTTCAAAACTCAGGTAGGAGTGTAATATTAGTGTACAAATTCACTACCCAGAGGTCTTCGACGGCTCGTCGGGAACATACAAGAGGATCTCGGTGATCAGGCAAAGAACTTCATTGATTTTGAGAAAGGACTGGATTGGACTTTTGGGGTGGCTGGGCATGAGGACAAAAGACAAACTGCAGAAGGGTCGACTCAATTTTAGTAAAAATTCCCTTGGAAAAAAACACGACAAAAGATGAGACGCATCCAGCATGGCATTGACATAAGTTCACGATGCAGGAGGCAACACAAACTCTCCATATGTTTGGAAGGATAACCAAATGGAGGAGGACACAACTCTATGTAGCGATAACAACTTCCTAAGGTCATATTGAATCCTAGAGGTTGATGAAAAAACAGAAGGATGTGCTTTGTCCAAGGGCGACTCATTGTGTTGTCAACAAAGAGCAAATACTTTTCCCTTCATCTTTTTGGGGTATATTTGATTTTTTTGTCTTTCTCAATAATTTTGGAAATCTTGAAAAATAATAAAAGAATGCTATGTTACAAAGGAGGAATGTGTGTTGCAGACATACCAGTTCCAAGCGCAAGGAACACACTGATGCTCAGAGCAAGGGGACATATGCAGGAAAAGGACACTCGGGAAAAATCCTCCATGGCTCAAGGTGTCAAGACGTAGAGGAAAAGTGTTGCAAGGCTTGCGTATAAGGCATGCTTTAGATGGTTCAGTTGAGAGCAACATGGAGTCTACATTAGGCCAAAGATGCAGGAATGAAAGTGTGATTAATAAGACACAATGATAACGTCCTTCGATGTAATTATAACAAGCCCAGAGAAAGTAAGCTCGACGTTTTTTCATTTTTAGAGAGTCTAAAAAAGCATAAAAGGAGACTCCACTGGGGTACCTTTTTCGAAGGTAGTCTAGTCAGTTTGAAAAAGGGATAAACTAGCACTAAACAGATGTCTATTCAAAACCATTTTAATGAGTGTGACAAAGAAAAGATCACTTGACAATCTTTTCATATTTAAGGAGTTTGAAAAGAGATTAACTATGGACTTCGTAAGTTCTGGACCACTAAATTACAACACTTCTAGAGAAGGAGTGAGGGTTCTGTGTCGTAATTTAGTGGGATCAATCCTATGGTAAATAAAAAAAAGACAACGAGATGCAACAAGTGGTGGTGGAATCCTATATTAAATGCACTAATTTGGAAAAAAGAATTTTCACCAAAAGACCTTAAAAATGCCCCGAATCTCAAAAAATCTACCGAACCAAAAGTAAAAAGTATTGTAACATCTGAAAATAAACTCGAGAACCACACTAAATGATTTTTAGGCTAGAAAAAATGACAAAAGGGTCCAAAGAAATGACAAAAAGGGGCCAAAAATTCTATAAATAGAAGTTGGCAGCTCATTATCACCATTATAAATTGAAAATTGACAGAAAATTTTAAAAAAAAAACCTTTTCCAAAAGAGTTGATTCTAGGAGCTTCAGTGGATGAAACAAACTTCTGCTTGGACCAAGTAAGTACAAACTAGCCCCTCCTTCAATTCCATTCTTCCTTTTTGTACTTTCTTTTGATTTTTGGGGGGGCACTGATATTTAAAAAGGTCGGCCCTACATGTACGCGGGAAGTAGTGGGACAGCCCGTGTATGCCTGCATGCAAAAAAAAATACGCACACGTGCATTTGCGACTGTGTCCAATACAGCCTACGTACACCTTCCAATATGTAGAAAAAAATAAAAATCAAGAGTTAACTCCCATGAATTTGTCATTTTGCAGGATGTATGTCCATTGGTGAGAGAGGGAGCATGAAGACATTGATTTTTTCATCTCACAAGACCCTTCTTCTATCGTTGTATTAGCGCAATGTGGGTTGTTGAAATTCTTCCAATGTCCGTTTATGAGGCCACAACCCAGGTTGTTGAATTCTTTAATAGATTACTAGCATCCTGACACTGAGGCATTTATGCTTGAGGGGCATTTGTTGACTTCAACGACTGAATATATTTACTTCCTGATTGGTCTCTCGAGGAGAGGGGATCTAGTCAACTTGCGTACCTTTCCCCCCAGGCCTCACAACATTGAGGAGTTGATTGGAATCCATTGCGAGGCTGGTACAGAGAAAGTGGATTCTCAGGTGTCAATAAACAAGAGAAGAAATCTATCACTGAAAGTGATAGTGCTACTTATTGGGAGGATTATTGGATCAATAGTGTCACATCAGGCCTACCAGGAACACATGCATTGTGCGGTGTAGTGCTTAATTGCACGGATTTTTGACTGGAGTACAACCATGCTAGATTGCATGAAGAGATAGCTAACAAAAGTTCAGATATGGGAGAACAAAAACTTTGGGTTGGGGATTGTTTTGTGTTCCTTTTTCTTCGAGAGGGTGCCCATTCTTAGTCCACGAGAGACGATATGAGGGCATGTGGCCTCTCTCCCAACATTATGCAAATGGGTGGTGTTGATGCCACAACGGGGGGGGACAAAGGACCATAGAGGCCTTCGATGAGAAGTTTTTTGATTGGTGAGCATGATAGATTATGGCAATAGAGGACTACCCCTATGTTGGGATCAACTTTTCTAGAGATCTTGACATGCCTGTACCTCCCGAAGCGGAGCGAGGAGAGATGGGTACATTTATTTTTTAGAGTTATTTAATTTTTATTTATTTATATATATATCATTTTTTTTTGTATACCAGAGTATCTGACACTTATGTGTCTTTTATGTACAGATGTGGGACCAATGCATCCAATAGACTTCTCGAGGACTAGGCGATGCCCTCGACCAGAGGCAAGACCAGTCACAACCGCCAGACCAGCAATAGCAGCAGGAGGGCCTCCAGACAGAGAGGTTGAGAGAGGATTGATATGGGTGGAGTGGAACCTCACCGTGCTCACTCGCACAGTCCCTATGGAAGAGATTGAGGATCTGCCACCAGCGATGCAATCTCACATAGTTGGGGTACCACGGACCTGGGTCGAGCTCTTCTGGTGTTTGGCAAACATCGTAGTTCATTATGGGAGGGCCAACAGGCCCCGCCCTTAGCTAGGCTAGACTACTCATGTGGTGAGGGAACCTTTTGTATATATTGAGGGAATAAGCCCCATGACTCTTACTAGACATATTTTGAGGCGATTGTGCCCACCTATGTACTTTGATATTTTTGATATATATATGCATATTTACATATTTTTACGTCTTATGGATTACATTTATTTTACAAATGTATTTACATGTGCATGTGTGTGATTTTTCTTACATGTGTCCAATATGCCAATCTAATACATGATTAGCTAGAATATTTGTGATTTGATTCAATCTCCTAGGAACATGGATATATGTAATGTAATCAAAGCTTCGTTCTAAGAGACGTACCCTAAGGAACCGTCGGTGTAGAGTAGGATAGTAAATGCGATAAACCCCATTTAACTGGGACACAACCAGTTGAACATCTAAGTAGACCCGGAGGTGAGAGATACCTTGTGACAAAGCGTCATGAAGCAACTCTAAGACTATGTTTTACTCAACAACATTGTTTGTGGTGTCACCTAAATAGATACCTCCTGAAGATAGAAACTAGCCCTGAGGTTTGAAAATCACCCAAGTTGCGGAAGAAAGCCTCCGAGTGTGTCGGCTAGCGTCATCCTCAAACCCAACAAACACCTCTGATTCACTTGACATCTACCAAAGTGAAAAAGATGACATCAAAAAATGACACGTCCATAAAACCAAAAATACAAAAACTAAAAGAGAAAATGTATAAGAACTATACATATGTACAAGAAGTCACCCAAGGTGACCCACCTACGAGTAATACTTCTTGAGGTAGAGCCCATTTCTAGGCTCCACCAAATCATTTCCCTCAAATTCTACAAGACGATAAGCACCCTTTTCTAGAACCTCCTTCATGATGAAAGGTTCGAACCACATGGGTTTGAACTTGCCTGCCCCTAGGGGATCCTTATCTTGGTCATAGACTAGGACAAGGTTACCTTCAAAGAAAATCTGAGGACGAATGGACCGATCATACTGACACTTGACTTTTTTTTTGTGAGCCTCGTTAGCCAAGGCCACATCCCAACGTTGCTCAATATATGATAAATTATCTTTAAGAGGTGAAGTGTCTGTAAATAAATGTACTCCCAACTTTAGAAATGAGATTTGGCACTCTATCGACAAGATTTCTTCCATCCCGTAAACGAGTTGAAAAGGTGAGAAACCGGTTGTAGTCTTAATAGACATTCGGTAGGCCCATAACGCAAAGTACAACATCAAATGTCAATTTGACTTGGCCGAATTGATCGTTCGTTGTAGAATATTCTTAAGGGACTTATTCATAGCTTCCACCTAACCATTCGCTTGTGGGTAGTAGGGTGACGGATTTTCTTGCCTCAACCCAAGATTTGACTTTAACTCAAACATCATTTTATTCTGAAAGTGACTGCCATGGTTAGTGACAATCTCTCTCAAGACATCGAATCTTTCTATTATCTGGTTAAACAAAAAGAGAGTTGTTGTCTCGCCGTCATCTTTAAATGTTGGCATAGCTTCAACCCACTTCATGAAGTAGTATACCACTATGATGATATAACGGTGCCCCCTTGATAAAGGGGGGTTGCATGTAGCATAATAAATCCCCCACTTAGTGAAGGGACCAACTGTGATGACGGGAAACATGGGAGCGAGGTGGCACTTCTTAACCGATTCAACACAATCTTTGATTAATGTCGTCCAAAAGTAACTGGCTCACAGAATATTTTGGGTTGTTTCCAACCCAGACAGATGACCACCACATTCTCCAGTGTGGAAATCGTTAAGCATGATTTCCTCTTCTTCATGAGTGAGACACCGACGAAGGATGCAATATACACCTCGACAATACAGAGTCTCCTAGAGTATGAGATAGTTCTTGGCCTGATGGCGTATACGGTGACGCTCATCATGAGAAGCAGAGGTGGGGCACTTCAAAGTCTGGAGATAGACTAGTATATATTTGTACCAACGGTCTGAAGAAGCGATCAAAATCATTTCTCCTTTGATAGGTGACTCCTCGAGTATAACATCACCTAATTTGACTGGAAGTTCTGAGATGAGTTCCGCGAAGACCAACAACTTTTTGGATTTCACCGAAACAAAATCCAAGTCGAATTCCTGGAGGATAACTATCCATCCATTGATATTTCTCCCGATTACACATATTGAAAGGGATTCACAATGGAAATGACGGTGGTCTTGAGAAACAAGATATAATGACAGAACCATTGGGCAGCATGAACTACTACCAACACAAGTTTTTCAACATGGGAATAATTGAGTTTTGGTCCAACCAAGCCTCGACTCAGGTAATAAATCACATGTTCTGAGAGAAAATCATCCTCCTGAACCAAGACCATGTCGATGGTCGACTTTGCAGCGGCCAAGTATAATAAGAAATATTTATTATAATTGGGTGTCCGAAGCAAAGGGGAAGATGTGAGGGTGCATTTAAATGCTCTAAAAGAGCACTGAGCGGCTTTTTCCCAATGAAAAGGAACATCCTTCTTCAGTAAACGCATGAAACCCTTTGTGATCTTGGCATAGTTTTTGACGAAGACATTCTCCACGATGCCAAGGGTTCTAGAGATATCAATAGGTATCATTTTAGCAATGGTTTCCATATTTCCTTCAATGTAAACAACGTATGAAGCCAAAGGATTGATAGGAAAAGCCCTATCTCCAGTCATAGTCAGAGTAAATTCACTTGCTTCAATTCTTCTTAACTCTGGGAGAAAATAAGATCCGTGATGGAGATCATCCCAGGGTCCATTTGGACTAGTCATTGCCTCAATAATCTCCTCGTCTGAGGGAAAGACTAAGTCTAAAGAATCAGTATTGACGAGGGAACCTTGAGACCAAATAGGCTCTAGAACCGGATCTAACTCCTGCGCGGGAGTCAGATCAGGGTCACTGAAATATTGCTAGACTATAGAGTACGCAACTTCTGGCATGGACAAAGGCATGGCCATGCCATGGTTCCCTGTCCCTTCCATCATGGCTGATAGGGAAGGAAGATTCCACGGATTCTTAAAGTAAGTCGTGAGAAATGACGAGATTTGAAAATTTTCATCCCTAGGTTGGTCGAGGATAGTCGATATGAACTGGACATTGCCATTCGGAGGCGGGTAATCGAAAGTACCCATCAAAGGTGGGAACAAACTAACCCCTACATTGATGATGTTAGCCTGAGGGTTATCAATCATCGAGACCGTGGATACCCCCGATGAAGGGTCAGGACGGGAGAAGGATAACTAATCAATGGACATGATCTGGCCCTCGTGTGGAAACAAAAAGACCCAAAAAAATGTCACGAACACTACTTGTATAGCATAGGTCCAACTCCTTCCTAACAAGAGATTGTAGTCGAGAGACGCATCAACCACTTCAACCTCGACGCACACGGTCTTCCCCCCTAACTACATGGGGAAAGAGGGGATGATTCCATGTGGTCGGAACGAATGACCGTCGAAAGTGGTAAGAAGATTAGGTGATGGAGACAAAACAGGTTGGCCAATGGCCTTCCAACATGCCAAAGACATCATGCATGTTGAGGCACCCTCATTAACCACTATGCGGAAAATGTTCGGAGTAAACATTTTTTTGGTGTAAGCCACTACTATCTGAAATGCCATGTGGTAAGGGAGATAAGGTTTTAAGTTGGTTGTATCAAGCATGATCGTTCCTGGATGACAAGTATCAGTAGATCCTAAGGCAACTAACAAGGCCTTTCTCTGGGAAGGGCAGCTCTGGAGGACTTCCAAAGAAGAAATTTCACAAGGGGTTTGAGACAAATCCTCCACCACAGAGTAGTTCTTGGCGGCCCTTGCATTTGGATTGTGGGAAGCTTTCTTGAATGCACCTTTTGAGATGTGTGTCATTGTTTCACCTAACGTATTCTCAATCTGGAGAATAAGAGGTGGGTTTTCAAATTCTTTACCCTTATCGAAGGTGTTTGGAATTTCGTAGTCGCGTGTCCTAGTTTCTATATAAATTCTACCTTTCATCATGTACACATTCACGACCGAAGTATTAATCGAAGACAGAGGGGGTCCCTGACTACCCGCTTCCATGCTCAAAGAGGCTTGAGTTAAATTTTTCCCATGTGGAAATAGGTTCGTTAAGACGGCAGGCTACTACTATGCCAATAACTTATGGGCCTCCGCAAGCCAAGGGCATTGGTGATTCGGATGGTATTCCATGCAAAGATTACATGGATACTTTGACTTATGCCTTTCTATGTTGCCCCACCAACATTATTTGTAGGTTTCTTATCCCCTTTACCCTTCTTTCGTTGTTTCTTCTTTCTGTCGGGCTGCAGGGTGGCCTTCGGGTTTGTCGATTGTACACTGTGTACATCTGACGTTTCAATAGGGGGAGCAGTCGAACCAGTGTTCTGGTTGGCCATTGTCTATTGTATTGAAAATTGTTGTAATTCATTTTTCAGTTGATCAACGGGCTTTGTTTGCGTTGAACCAACAATACCATCGGCACTTAGTCTAGATCTTTGTCTAGTCTTGTCCAGTATCGACCGCGGTGCATCTAGAAAAACTTCGTAAAGTAAACTAGACTGAGAGTAAATCAACTCTAGTTGTTGAGCTCTCATTATCACTTCTTCTTCTTAAAAGACCCCCGATGTTGCGACATCTTTAGATAACTATGGTACCAAAGACTTAAGGAACCACTCAAGTAGGAATGCTAGTGGGACTGGTACTTTTATAAAACTCTTTCGGCTTCTCCATTCTCGGATGTGATATGAGATATGGTTCACCTTTGTCTGCTCAAAGTTGGCCAGCAACTCGGTGCTGGCGTCGTATCTCACAGGCAATTGAAAATGGTTTAAGAAATCCATTTCCAATTCGCCAAAGGTAGAGTATCTTGAGCAGTCGAGCTTGATGTACCATTTCACAGCACTCCCTATGAGAGTGCATTGAAACAAATGCAACTGAATGGAGTCATCTCTCAAAGATTTGGATGAGCACCATAAATGGAAGGTAGTCACATGATCGCCTGGATCTTCATTAGGCTTAGCTTCAAACTTTGGAATGTCCAAAGGAAAATTGGTTGGCATGGGAGGCCAACGTGGATCATGACAGATGGGGTCATTTAATAACCTTATCAAGTTTGGCAAGTGCAAAGTTTCCAGAAACGGTAATTTGGGTTGTTGATTATAACAAGGAAAAAAGGACCCTAGAGTTTGGCTGGCACCAAGTTGCGAGGAAAAGTTAGTTTGTTACCCAAGGTTCTGGTAATAACCATGGTCATGACTAGCGTATGGATTGTGCGCTTGTTGAGACATCATCGGTTGAATCCTGTAATAGGATGTAAAAGGTTGGGTTGCATTGTATTCCAAGGATTTTGGGAAGGGTTTCCCCCTATCGATCTGATGGGCATATATCCTAAGCCTTGCCCAGGGTTCCATTGGCTATGGAAGGGGTTTCCCCCGGTCAGCATCCTTGACAAGGGAGTTGATCCCTGCCACAAATTCCAAAGTCCTTGTGAGGAAGGAATTACTGAGTTTTCCCCCTGTGCAGGAATAATACCCTGCATAGGATTTTGTTGTCCATAACCATTGTTTCCCCTGACCGAGATGGAAAATGACGAGAATACATTGTTACCAAATGTGTTGAACAAAGAGAACGGTGTCGAACCTACCGACATTATATAAGAAGGAAGTCCTTGACTACCTGCTCCAAATGAACTATAGTTTACATTTGGCTTGGTGGAGTGTTGGTGAGCACCGCCAAGCGAAGGGGACAAAGGGGGTATATGACCAGCTCCGCAAGGGAAAGCATTATAGGGAGCTGAAGTGCCCCCCATGGATCCTTGCAAATGAGTGTTCAAGCTCCCTACCCCTAGACCTAAAGTCTGTAGAGTGGAGTAGGAAAGGATAGATTTCGTATCGAAGTCAGGCATCCCATATGAGAACAGAGGGCTTATCGCACTCTGGATGAAAGGAGTAATGATCGTTTCCATAGACAGAATTGGACCATTTCCCTAGGTAGAGGCGGTCGAGACCATAGTGGTTCGAACCGATGATGGTTGTTTAGGAGGCAGAAAATATCCTGTAGTGACACTCGTAGAGAGAATATGAGGATTCCTTGAATAATTAGCAACATTTGTCTCCATCGCTGCTTGTGACACTACCTGACGCTCATAAGTTTTAACCTGTACCCCGATGGGCACTGATAGATCAGTAATCGGAGGGTTATACGGACCAAGAGCTTTCTCTCTGAGGTAAAAAATGGTTGGTTCCTTCGGAATCAAATGTTATCCTCTCATAGATGGGTCAGGCTCAGTTTCCTATGGCTCGGTCGCCTCAAAATACCCTTGCTGGTCTAGTCTTTGCCTTAGCGGTGGCAGGGGTGGCTCCAGATTAATAGACGACATGCCAATAAGTCTTCACGACCGATGGAGCTCCTAATCCTCCATGGTGTGAGAATATAAATGACACACTAGGGGTTTCTATTAACGTTAAAGACCAACACACACTAGAAAAATCTCCTATGAGACAAGACAAGCAGATCACTAGCTAGTTGGAAGAATAGTTACACCAGCCAACACTAGAGAAACTTACCGATGCAAGTGAAACTCGAATACGGAAGAACCCTCCGAGTATACTCTCCAAAGTGTGGCTCGATGTCTGCCCTAGGTACCATGATATACCCCCACAGTCACCTGTGTAAGTCACAAAGATAAAGGCAACTAGGTTTCCAGCGCACGAATAATCACCAGGCGGGTACAGTCAACAGTCGGGTGGATTGCAATGAGCAGGGTATCAACCCCGAAACCTATCAAGGGTATCAAAATAAAGTGTTCCAGAATACAACCGAGGACCCCGAATCTATTCAATACCCATGAAGCTCCGTGGAAAATGTGATCAACGAAATCCCAAGATAAGCCCTCTATATGTGTTCCCCACTATGCTTGGTTTGGATTTGGAGGGGTTATCTCTGCTACCTCTCTGCATGCGACCTTGCGTTTATCCCCTGTGTTAGAGGGGGGTCCCAGATAAATTTCATGGTTACTAGATTTTCAATCACTCCCTACACAGACTCTTATGTTAGTTTTTGTAGCATTGAAGAGTTTCCTATCCAATCCTAAATCAAGGCTCTAGCCTAGACTAAATTGATGGATCCTACAAACAAAAAGTATAATAACTTTTAATTAAGCGTTAATTTTAGTGGTTGTCTTAAGTCAAAAGGAATGGAAGTGAAACCAGTGATGTTCTTTAAGAGATGAAAGAGAAGAGCATAAGATGAAACTAAAAACAAACTACTTCTTCTTCACAAATAAAGATTTGTCAATTTAAACTCTTTAACCAAACTTTTTCGTAACTACTTTTCTTAGATCTTTGAAAAGAAAAAGTTAAAACAAGATTTTTCTCGACTATGAGCTACTTAATTTCCTAAGCATTCAAATAAACAACTTAAGAAAACTTTCCTTTTCCTTGGTAAATAAACCAATTAACCTGGACTACTTTTACCAAACAAAGAAATGAAAAAAAAAATTGTTTTATGCTTCAAAACAAGAAATTTGAAAAATGAATTCTTTTCTCTTCTTCTAAAAAAAAGGGGGGGAAATGAATACAAGTCAACACCAATAAATGACTTCTATCCCATTGCATATCGTAGGGAGTCATTGACAATACCAAGCAGGAAGATCAAAATAGACTCACAAACTTGTCTAAAAACCCTAATAAAAAAAAATAAGAAATCTTTGATAAAAATAAAGCTATGTTGAGGTCAAACCTAGGCTACAGACTGCTATAATAGAGACCAGGCCTAGATCAAGAAAAACCCTGAGAAGTGTGACTTCTGACAGGGAAGAGGATGACTGTCTCTTCTTTAAAATAAAATAAAATCTCAACACTGGCACGCTATTGACACTTCAACAGACTGCATATGTAAGCGGGTTGTCCAAAGGCAAAGCGTGTATGCACACATGCTGGCCCACTATAGGCCACGTACACCTCTATAAATTCTCAAAAAAAATTAAAACCAATAGGAAAGCAAAGGTAGGGATTACTGTTATGGAATACCAGAATCCCTTAAAGACACATAAGCTTTCAGAAACTCAAAAAATAGTAAATAAACTAATTCAAAACACCCAAAAAGAATATCCCCAGAAAACCCCTCTACGGACTACACCAGGGTTATAAAGTGCAGCCAGAGCTAACTGTCTAAAGTCTCCTACTTTTAACAACTATCCCATCATCATACATAAAAGAAAAAGTATAGGGATCCAGTAGGCTTACCTTAAACTCCACATCCGGTGTCGATCCCTTTGCACTTAGTTGTTTCTCGACTGCATATCCCCTCCCAAGGCCAACCTACATTCACCAAAAGAAAAATAAGAAACTACAATCATGCATTCTATATAAGTATTAGTGGGTTATACATCATAACAAAAAATGTAAACAAATCATAAATATTTAAGACATCATTTGGCGGGACGAAAAAAGTATTTCTTTATATTAATCTCACAAAAGTCGTTTACAATATGAGACCGGCAACTGCTCCTCGAACTCAGTCTTGAGCTCCTCTTCACCATGCACCAAATTCTTCCACATATTCTTCTCCTCTTCAGTTTTCTCTAGGGAAATGGAAAAGGTTTGTATTGGAGGAAGAAGGAATTCTGGCTCAAACTCACAATGTTGTTGCAAAATATTGGGGCAAATGGGGAATACTTAAATGGGAAAAGTTTCTATGCTCTCATGCTTCTCCTTTGGAATGGGACCCCAACACCTTATTTTATAGGCCAAAAATATAGTAACGGTTGGGGTGACTGGATATGGGCGGTCAAATGGTTACGTAATGGAACGAAAACCCGTATCCCTTTGAAATTTTCATTTTTTTTCCACGTTTTGTGAGTATACGTGGGTTGTAGTGGTGCAACAAACATGTGTACATGGGAAGTAGTGGTGCAAGGCGTGTACACCTTCAAAAAAATGGTTTTTTAGAAGAGTTGTTCAGTGATGGCTTGGAAAAGATAGCAAGTAAGATGGCATGATGCCAGGTATGCATGTCTAGTGAAATTTAGGGTTATAACAGTAGTGCAGCTCACAGAATCTATCCAACGGCTACAACAAAGAATATCGTACTTAGAGCTACGAACAATGCCCAACACTCTGCCGGATGTACGAGATCAAAGAGAAGCAACTACTCAAAGCGCAGTTGAAAGAATCAAGGCCCTCGCCATGGAATGTAAACAACTAAGTGATCGCAGTGCCCAGACTTATGAGAGACTCACTGAGGATTCTGAATTAAAGGCACTAGAGTCACAGCTCCATGAGGAAAAGCAGCAAGAGGAAATAGTACAGGCGTAGTTGAAGCCCCTATGAGCAATCGAAAGGATGAAGTAATCCCAAGAACAATGCAATTCCCAACAACAAGTCCACACCATTCAGAGCAGAGTAATGGAAGTGGCTCAGAGACTCCAACCAATTCAGGACGAGGCTTTCCAACTATTCGCAAAGATTGAAGACCGAGGATCAGAACTGGAGCAAGTCATCACTACAACTAAACGGTGATTGGAGGGACCTATCAACGAAGCAGTAATACAAGAGTTCACCAAAAAGGAGGTCGTGGCATAAAAACAGGGCGAAGAAGCTCGAGCTAAGCTCAAGGCTTTCAAAGTAGAACTACTCAGACCAGAGTGACTCGGGACGACTCACAAGTGAGTGTTGGGGGCCTGTTGGACCTTGACCAAGTTTTGAGGATCCTTGGTTAGGTTTGACCTACTCTTGGGACTTCGACAGGCTGTCGAAGGAAGAGCGCAAATTGAAGCAGAGATCATGGGATCTTGGCCCCATTTTATGGCATTTTGGGTTTTGGGATTATGTAATGGGTGTGGGGAAGTCGTCCCATGGGTTTACCCATGTTTAGGCCCCGTTTTAGGGAATTTTGTGTTTTGGGCTTATGTAACGGGTGTGGGGATGTCGGCCCATGGGTTTACCCATGTTTAGGCCCCTTTTTTAATGTATAAATAGAAATCTAGGTGATGTAAGCTAGTGGTGAATGGGTGATTCTAAGTGTTAAGTGAAAGTGATAGTGTACACACTTTGTGCATGAAGTGTGAGACTTTCAAGGCTAAGTGCAAGTGACTGTAAGAGATTGAGTAGAAGCTTTGTGTTGTAACCTAGCTCAGGGAAGGAGGATCTGGCGAGGTGCACACAAATATCATGTCCTATGTAGAGTAGGATATTGTGGGTCTATTCATGTAGCTGATTAGCCAAAGATAACAAAAGAGAAGAAGAGTTGGTGGACGTAGTCTCAGGTTGGCGGTGAACCACATATATCTTGTGTTTCTATTCTTTATGCGATGTATTGATGTGTTTATGTGTTTACTTGCTTAAGTGCTTTGATATAGATGAATGATAGATAGATATGTTAATGCTTTGTGCTTAATAATCTGGATGAATGCTACATATAACTTATGTGAATGTGCTTAGTTCTTGAATATGCTAGATCTGGGTGAAAACTGCAGTGCTCTGTAATTAGGGTTTTATCTGCGAAGTAGCTACAGGTTAAATATTGATGAACTATAACTGCTAAGTTGTTTGTTAAGGTGTTTTAATCATAGATCGGTGTCCCAGATAAGTTTGCATACATCTAATTCCTGCAACCACCCCTACCTCTACCTCGAATGAGACTTCATCTCCTTTGCAGGTGTTGCTGAAAGGGCTGGTAGTTATGGTTTTGTTGGTGCATTGTTGTAGCATTGAACCCTGGGCTTTCCCCTGTTCCAACAAATCTTATGGAATTATTATGTACTTGCATTAATTTGATAAAGGATGAAAGAGTTGTACAAGAGATACAATACTTGATAACATAGTATGAGATAGGAAGGGTAGATCCTCTGTTGAATAAAGAAGTACATCAAGTATCTATAAAGCGAAGGACAAACAAGAAATTACATCTTAGTGCTCAGATTGGAGACTATGATGTGGACTATGTTGTCCTCAACTTAGGATCGGAAGTCAATGTTATGATGAAGAAGACTTGGGAACTGATGGGAAAACCAAGACTGATTTACTCTCCTATCAGGCTTAGAATGGAGCACGTCCCTGTAGACATTGATGGGATAAGGAAATTTGCAGATTTCGAAGTGATTGAATATGTTGATGAAAGTTTTCCCTATCCTGCATTGTTAGGAATTGATTGGGATTTCAAAAACTCGACCGTTGTTGACCTAAAGAAGAGAAGAATGACATTTGAGGGTAATGGCCTTAAAATCATCGCACCTCTGGACCCAGATGAAGGTCACGGATGCACAGAACCTATCAGGGAAGAAGACTGGACATATGAGATATAAAACATATACAAAATGACAACAAGATAGAAGGACTACATCAATCCTACAGTAGATATAAATCTCAGTTGGCGAAGTGAAAGTGCATATTCATCAGATTCAGAGGAAGCATTGGAAAATTGGCATAACATAATGTACGAAGTCTCCACAAGGAGATGTGCTTGACTAACCAAATCATTTCACTGGATTGGCACAGAAGTAAGTAATCTTCCAACATTTGATGGTTTAAATCATTTAGAGACATTTCTATCTTAATTTGAGAAAATGGTACCAGGACAACAGAGGATGTTGGCACTGGATGAGGCATTGAAAGCCACACCAACTAGATGGTGGGGAGCACATAAGAGGAACATCGTGGAGTGGACACAGTGTCACACCTTATTGATAATGCACTTTTCAGTCCAAGCAGAAGGGTGCAAATTTCGTTACACAGGTCATAGTTTTCCTAAGGACCACATGCGAAGTTGTGAGGAAGCCTGGAGAAACATCCCTAAGGAACAATGGGTGCATAAGTTCATTAACACCTTGGATACTACGCCTATCAACTGGTATCTTCAAGAAGAACTGTGCCTCATCACTACAAACTGGTATGGAATGACTCATAACTTTATAGCTATGTTTTTATTTGAGAGTCAATACCCTACAGTAAATCAATATTTACAAACTATGGGACAGAAGGTCTTTGAGGAGGCACCTAACCTCCCTTTTACCCAAGAAGGAGATGAATGGATTGTGCCTCTTTAGCAGTTATAGGGATGTTATAATATCAATGTTGATGAGGATGATGACCCTATATATGTAAACATTGCGGAAAATGAAGTTCAAAGAAACATAAAAGGACCAGGGATTGAACTACCTTTTATTGGACAACCCATTAAAATTAAGAAAGTTAATATTGGAACAGAGAAAACACCTAAATTAGAAAATGTGGGAGACTATTGGGACTGTTCTACTATTAGCAACATCACAGAGCTATTGCATGAATATCATGAATTATTTCCAACCAAGTTCACAAACATGAAAGGCATTAAAGGGCCCATGGGAGAAATGAAGATCCCCTTGAGACCAGATGCAAGAAATATCAAGAAGAGACCTTACAGACTGAATCCTAAATATAAGATAGTTAGGATTGAATATGATATAATGTTGGAAGCAAGAATCATAGAACCTGTTAAAGAATATGAATGTATTAGCCCTATGGTGGTCCAAGATAAGAAGACAAGAAAAATTAGCATTTGTGTAGATTTAAGAAAACTGAACGATGCATGCCTACATGATCCATTCCCTACACCCTTTATTGATGAAGTTATAGATAATGTAGGAGAACACGAGGTCTACACATTCACAGATGGATTTCCAGGTTATCACTAGATCAGGATTGCTAAGGAAGATCGACAAAATACCATATTTTCAACAGAATGGTGTTCTTTTCCATACACAGTGATGCCCCTTGGCTTGAAGAATGCACCAACCATCTTTTCTAGGGTGGTGGTTGAAGCATTTAAGGACTTCTTACACAAGTTCTTGGAAGCTTATTTTGATGATTGGACTGTCTTTAGCCTACTGAAAGACCACATTGAATGTTTTAGATTGATGTTAGATAAGTGCAGGCAATGTCAGATTGCCCTGAATTAAAAAAAATGTATTTTCTTTTCACCCTTTAGAGTGTTGCTAGGACATATTGTGTGTAAGCAAGGATTGTTGGTGGATCCTTCCAAGATTGCCATCATTGTTGATCTACCTCCTCCCACTTCATTTAAACAGTTGTGCACTGCATTGGGGCACATGACATAATATATCAAGTTTATTAAGGGGTATGCAAAGATAATAGCACCTATGGAGAAGCTATTAAAGAAATATAGTAAGTTCCAATGGACAGAAGAATGCCAGCAGAGCTTCGACACACTAAAGCAGAAAATGGTCACTGTGTCAATCTTGGTTTTTCTAGACTGGAGTAAGGAGTTCAATGTCCATGTCGATGCTTTGTCCATTGTATTAGGAGAAGTTTTAGCACAGCTGGGTGTAGGAGACATTGACCACCCTATATCCTTTGCAAGGAGGAAGCTTTCTACAACTGAAAGGAGCTACACTACGACTGAAAGAGAAGGCTTGGCTATGGTATATGCACTGTAGAAATTTAGACATTATTGGCTGGGAGGACATTTTAATATGTTCACTGATCACTCTGCATTGAAATAATTAGTCAACAAGCTAGTGTTGGGGGGAATAATATGCAGATGGCTACTACTATTCCAGGAATATGACTTTGAGATTGTGGTTAAGCCAGGAAGAATGAATAAAGGACCTATCCACTTATCCAGGTTGGAACATGGGGAGGAACCTACTAGTCTAGAGGATACACTACCAGATGCAGAGTTGTTGGCCATAAGAAAAGTAGATGATCACTTTGTCGAGATAGTTCAATTCTTGTCCACAGGAATGGCACGTCGCGAGTACACAGACATTCAGAAGAAACAATTGGTAGTTCGTGCATCTGACTTTCAACTTATAGCTGGACAGTTGTATAAGATGGGACTAGATGAGATCTTGAGGAGATCGGTTATGGAGGTAGAAAGACCATTCATTCTTGCAGAAGAACATGAAGGCATTGTAGGGGGGCATTATGCAGGGAAAGAAACAGCACAGAAGGTTCTCAAAGATGGCCTCTGGTGGCCTACTTTACATAAAGATGCTAAGGAATACTATAGAGTCTGTGATGTATGTCAAAGAGTAGGAAATCCATCTAGAATGGATGAGATACCTTTGGCACCGCAATTAACATTAAAATTATTCGATAAGTGGGCCATTGAATTTGTGGGACCTATTAACCCACTAGGAAGGCGCACATGATCTAGATACATTATCATTGTGACAAAGTATTTGACCAGATGGGTAGAAGCAAGAGCAGTTAAGGACTGTAGTGCAGCTACAGATGCACAATTCATATTTGAGGATATTATAACCAGGTTTGGATGCTCGAAGATCCTCATGAGTGATCAAAGAACACACTTCATCAACAAAACTATTGAAGCCTTGACTCAGGAATTATAAGTTCATCATCAGAAGAGCACTCCATACCACCCGCAAATGAATGGTACAGTTGAAGATTTCAATAAGATCTTGGAGATAACACTGACTAAGACTTGTAGTGTCAACATAGATGATTGGGATTTATTAATTCTAGCAGTATTATGGGCTTATAGAACTACTTGCAAGAACATGACAACGCAGACCCCATTTAATTTGGTATATGTCTTGGAAGAAATGGTACCTATGGAATACTTGGTTCCTAGTTTAAGAATTGAAGCATTTACAAGTATGGATGACACAGGCATTGTTCAAGATAGACTTGCGCAGTCACTGGAACTAGAGGAAGATAGGTTCATTACAGGATTTCATCAGTAGGTATAGAAAGAAATGGAAAATGATTATCATGAAAGACACATCAAGAGGAAGGCATTCAAGGAAGGATATTTAGTATTGTTATATGAAAGAAATTTCATGAAGCATCCAGGGAAGTTCAGGACACATTGGCTAGGGCCATTTGAGGTTGCCTATGTTACAGAAGGAGGAGTTGCGTAGTTGAAGACCCTTAATGGAGAATGGAAAGAAGGTTTGGTAAATGGGAGACTGTTGAAATTGTACTATGACAACCAGTTGCCTCACATATCTCAGAAAAAGAAAAGGAAGACGGGTCTAGGTACCAAGTGCAGTTGAAATTGGGTACCAGACACATAAACTATAGTCTACACATAATAGGGAGGGACATATAAAAAATAATAGACTGCTCCGCGTAGTCTGCAATCGAAGTGATTTAGAAGGTTCAATCTTGTAGTGACTCGGGACGAGTCACATGTGAGTGTCAGGGGCCTGTTGGCCCTTGGTTATGTAAGGAAGCAAAGATTAAGGAAGAAAAAAGAAGTATGAACTGCACGGAAGGAACATAAACCAAGGAGGGGTCAAAGTGGTTAAAGAAGAAGAAAATAAGGAGTGAAGTAAAGGAAACGGTATCCATTGGAAGAGAATATTGGGGAAGACAAAGAAACAAAGAAGAGGGATCATGGACAACTCAGCAAGTGGGAAAAGACATCAATGGGTGCTTTGGAGCACCGCATGGAAAAGGAGGAAGGACAGGCTGGCAAAGCCCTGAAATCACGAGTCAAGTTGACCTAGGGCTTTGGATCTAGGGTTTTAACACCTAGAATTTTCCATGTAGTGTATAAATAAAGGTCTAGAAGACCTGGGAGCGTTGGTTCTAAGTTGGATCGTTGATACCATGGTTTTTGTTGTGCATTGTTGATTATTTTTGTAGAGAACAATATTGAGACTATGTTGTAATATTTTCATCCGGGTGCGAAGATCAACCCTACAGCTCGGTGTGCAGGGAGGGAAGAAGAAGAAGAGAAAGAGAGATAAATATGCAAGCTAAGTGCGCAGATAGAACTATATGTTTCCATTTAATACATCAAGAATAACAATTATGTGGACGTATCCCTAGGGAGAGGGTGAACCGCGTATATATTGTTTTTCTTTTGGATTGATGTTGTGTTATTTTCCATCTGATATACTATTATAGCATCATTGTATTAGATCATAGATATAACATACGAAGTAGGCTTAAGAGAAGTAAATAATAACAAGATTGTTGTGAGTTGTTGTCCTGGATCCACTTTTCATTTCCTCTGGTTGTAGACACCTGTGTCCTGCAACCCCCTATTGGTACTGCAGGTGAGATTGCATCTGCTTCGCAGGTGTTGCCGAAAGGGCCAGTAGTTAGGGCTTGTTGGTGCACTGTAAGAGTTGAACCTTGGGTCTGCCCCTGTGCCAACAAAATCTTATTGCTTGTTTCTAGGAAATCCATAGAAGTATATCCCTCTATATCTCTATGATCAGTAGGCATATCCTAGGGAGATATTACTATCCACCGATAATAGTTTCTCCATAACAGAATTGGCAACTCCACTAAGAAAGGATATTTGGTTCTTATCTAGTTCAGGATCTCTTTCCTTTCATCCTCTATTTTGATTTGATTGTTTTCTTCCATGATACTCCCTCAAAGGTTAGATTAGTTTAAATACCTCAAATTTTAGTGGTTCTGAGTTAGACATCTCTCTTTTTTTTAAATTCTGCAGGGTGTCTATTGTCACCATTATTGATAGATGACTAGTCACATGTTGTAGGTCATTTGACCCATGACACCGCCTACAAATTGGGAAAATTACATAATGCCTAGATTCCTAGGATAAAATATGTTTTCTTTGGTCTTTGGGATATTTGTTTGGTCTATTTATATAGATATTGTCTCTGATTGATTCCTTATCTCATGCCTTTTGCCTTCAATTTATGTTTTGAAGTGTGTTTTTGTGGCTTGTTTGGATTGATTGGTTAAGCTTGTTTGTTGTCTACTGATCCATTTCTCCCAACAGATCTGGTAGTGTATTCCGTTGATTGCATTTGGTGTGTTTGTCCTCTTGTGATTAGTGCTCATTACTAGATCCCTTTTATTAGGTAAATTTTGGGTAAGATTCTTGTAGAGACATTGGAGTGGGATTTTTAGCATCACTACTAATTTCCTACAACCCTTGCTAATGATTTGTTGTTTTTCCATTTGCACATTATGTTCTTGATTAGATTGAGAAACCCTTTGAATCACATTTGGAAAAAAAAAATATTTGCATGCTTACAAGCTTTTGAATCATTAGGGACAAAGCTCATTGGTGAATTGTTTGGTTTGAGTTCTTCTAAGAATTTTGGATCTAATTTGTTTGCATGGTTTCTTGGTGTTTGATATTTCATTTTGAAGTGTACAAAGAAAAATATATATTTGAGCTCCCATAGTTAGAATTCATTTAATTGAACAAGTGCATGATCATGTTTGCATTTCTTTGGTTGAGTCAAGAGTAAACACCATAAAAGTTTCATCCAGTTTCACTTTGACATAAGCAATATCCATAAGAAAATATTTCATAAATTAAAAACGATTGGAATATTTTATTTGCTAGTGAACCAATGTTATATATGCTTAGGGATTTGGAATAGGATTGGAGAGTGAACTCTCCAAGGCCACCAAAACAAAACCTAGAGTCGTTAAAGAGCGTAAAACCCATTTTTGTAGCCAATTTCTCGGTAAGATCCTCCAACATAGGAGTCAAGCATGAGTTCGCATCAGGGTAAGTAGGGAGATTACCCCTTTTTGTTTGTTTTGGTTTTTGTAGTATCAATTTGATTATAAATATACAAGGTTTTCATTGGTTCCACACCTTTGTGTGAGGTAACGCCTTCGAAGCTTCAAGCTTAGTTACCCTACCCTTAGTTTGGTCAAACCTATGAATTTTCTCCCGGTCATTGATTGTGAGGTGGTAGCATCAATGACCATTCCTAGGTATTCTATAGAGGTGACTGCATGTGGGACATGCCTCTAGTACCTAGGGAAGACATTTATTCATGGTCTTATTTCCCCCTAAGAGTGCCCACCTTAATAAAGGGTACTTGTACCAGTCATGGTTGTTTTTCATATTTCCTTATAACTGGTCCTCATACCTTCATTATCCAATATTATGAGGACTTCATCTCCCCCAAAGGGTTGGTTTTTGGAAGGCCCCATGATCCATTGGTTTTCTTGTTATTTTCCTAGATTTGTTAGGGGTTTTATCTTTGGTTTCATGTCTACATTGGCCTTAGGTTGAGTTGTGTTTGATTTTCATATATTATTGTCACCGTGGATGAATCACCACGTTGGTCTCGTAGATTTTGAGGACTAGATCCAATCACAAAGGTACAACCACTCTCAAGCGATGTGAGATAGGTGACCATGGATTTGAAGAGTACCATCTTTAGTTTGAGAAGACTAGTTTAGTTAAGGTGGAATTGGTTGACGAAAGTCATCCACCAAAATTTAACCCTCCTTTGACTAATCCTGAAGCACCCATACTTATCCAGGCAAGGGATATTATTAGAGAACCTTTTTCTTTATTTAGGGATCCTCACACCATGTCAGGATCAAGTGTTTCATCTAGTGTGTATGAAACATCAAGCCCATCTGCAAGTGGGATTCGGGGCATCCCAATGATGTCCACATTACCTTCTCTGAGCACCATTGGATCTACACCGTCTATGCCTTTTTCTATAGGTCCCTCAATTTGGGGGACATTGGTTGTGCCTTATTTTCCATCCATCAGTATACTAAATGTTACTATGCCCATCCCATCCATTTTTATGCCCACATAAGGAGATTTTTATGATGGGGGGTCGAGCCTCGGTTTTAGCATGGGGGGTGGAGTTCCTTCAACCTCCACCATTCCTATGAGCGGATCGACGTCATCAGGTGTTCGTTTACCTTTTGGATGGAATACTCCTAGTGGTTTTGGGGTTGTCCCTAGTCATACAGGGGGTAGAATTACTTCAAGAGGGTTTAATTTCCCATGGGTTAGCACATCCTTCCTTGGGGGCACATCCCTTGGGGGAAACTTTACAAAATGGGGAGACTTTCCCTTTATTAATACCTCTAGTATTGGGGGGTTCTTCCCTGAGACTAGTTTTGGAAAACATTTTCTTTAGGGTCTACACCTACCCCTGGGGGAAATCCTACCGAGGGAGCATCTAGTCCATGGAGTAGTCATGCTCTTGGAAGTGCCACCATCCTTTGGGTAATTTATTCTTATTGATATGAAAACAAATTAGATACCAATATTAATCTTTACAAACCCATTTTAGCATCTAACTTAATTCAGAATTATTCTTTATTGTATTGAGGTGATTTGTAGAAAAATGATGTTGTGCTTCTTATCCAAAATATCATAAATAAACTAATGATTAATGTGAAAAATTATAAGATAAAACAACAAAAAACAAAAGAACTCAAATTATACAATATTGATGACATAGTTTATTACATCTCCAAATTCCCTTCAAATAGTTAGACTGCTTCTCATAATCTCAAATGTCAAATTACATTACAACATCAACTTACAAAGCCGATTTGAAGTCACTCTTCAATTCCGCTACTCAAACTCGGATATAGATTTTACCATTGAAATCCATGCGAAATTCTGAGAAAAATGAGTATAAAGTCGACCATATTCTGAACTGGCTCAATTTCACCCTCTTTGGCATGCAAAACAATGTAAGGATATCTAGACTAATATTTTCATAAACAAATTTTTTGGACAAAACAAACCTCAAATTCATACTCCTCTCAGAAAAACGAGAAAAATGAGTATAAAGTTGTCTATGTGCAGTAAATATACCTCATGGCACGCATATAGAGATAATAGCAAACTTTGCTCCTTTCTCTACACGCAAAATGATGCATTTGTACACCCTCAAGATCCGTGCCAACATTGGGCTTTGTGTTCTCCCTAGACTTCTTGTCCACATTGGGATGTGCACACATTAAATAGGTCACGGGTTCGACCAAGGTCTGAACTTTGAGTTAACCGTGGCATCAATCCAAATTCCATTCCCATAGAATCTTCGTTAAGTATGGAGTTCATGGAACATTAGTTAAGTTTGTTGCACACCTGGGAGGATGTCATGGGTTCGATCCTGTGGACCTCTCTCCAACGGGCGTTTTATTATAACAAAATTTTATATGTCATATATTTTTTTGTATATCTATTGACATATTTCGTTAGCCCCTCTGCAAACTTCGGTCACAGTTACATTGGATCTATAAATACTAAGCCCTTGACCATTTTTTCAGCTGATTAAACATTACAACAACTTCAAATAATTATGGTGCCACATACGGTTAATACCTAACCTTGTGGTGTAATGGTAAATTGTTGTCGTAGATTGTATGAGGTCAAGGGTTTGATCCTCATCGATTCCACTATAATTTTAATTAACCAAAACCATAAGGGACCAATGGGAGGTTTCCATGTGGAAGCCTCTCATTGGCCTAACTTTCCCATGTGTCAATACACAATTGTTCCACTTAATCTATATGATTTCCACATCACCTTGTCAACTTGGCATGCCACATCACCTACTTCCTACCACGTCTCACCATGTGAGGTTGCCACATCAATGATGTATGGACTATACGGTAATGCCATGTGTCACCCTGTGAGGTCACCACATCAAAAATGTATGGCCTTTATGGTTGTGCCATGTGTCACCCTTGCAATGGTGGCGCATGTCACCTTTGACCCTTTGACTTTTACCATGTTTAACTTGAACTTTTAGCATCCATAACTTTTGCATACGAGCTCCGTTTGAGGCGATTTTTGCATTGTTGGAAAGTTATGGTTGATATCTACACAATGATGTGTTTTTTTGAAAGAATTTGATATGGTCAAATTTTTAGTTGTTTTGGATCCTCCTAGACCTCTATGAGCATTCTAGATCCTCCTAGACCTCTGTGAGCATTTCAAATACTCTTGGATCACACCTTCCCACTGAAGAACTTTTGGTCCTCCAAAATTATGAATATTTCAACAATTAATGATGATAACTTTTACTCACTCTTCCATCTCATTGTAATTCTCTTATCCAATAACTTAGTGATGACAAAGCTTCTTCACTCTTCCACCTTGTTGAATATTATGGGACTAAATTTTTATCTTAGATATTAGATATTAGATCAATGTACTTTTGTTTGTTTCTCAGAAAAATGGCTCTGACTCTAGCCTTTGGAACTGTCGCTAATAGAATATATCTTCGGTTATGTCTCATAGATTTCTTCATAAAACAATTCTGCTCACTGAATCTCTACAATATCTGAATCTGAAGTTTGTACTCAACATCCACTCCCATATCCTTCTCTGTTGAAGTTATCCTATCTTGGCCAATCATGAAACCAAGTCGAAGTTTATCTATGTCTTTTCCATCTAGATTCATTGTTCTTGTATTATTGATGTATATCTGTAGGAGACGCTAAATGAATTCCTTGTTCATTACCTCTCTCCTATCTTGAAAACAATTCTAAACATATTCTTTGTGTTGTTTGAATTGCTTCTACTCAAGATATATATCTACATGAACATGACATAATATCTTTGAGATTCTTATAGTGCGCATATTTACAAGTATATACCTCTTATCTCCTTACAAAGAAGATTATTTCTCCTTTACCATCTCTGGAAATATTTACATTACTTCGATGCTCTTCCCACTTTCGATCTACATGCTCCAACTTCTTGCATCCTTTCGTTCCTTCACCTTTGGTACTTCAAAATAATAATGTTAATGTAGACAATTCGATCCATATGCAGTTCTTTAGTTGATAACAAGACAATACAATTGTCTACAATGTTGTCAAAAGGATTAAAAATCTCTATAAGATCCCTCTCACTCTAGAACAAAGAAGTTATATAGAAACCTTTACAAGATTCCTCTCACTTCAAACAATATGTAAGGTGGCTATATAGAAATCTTCTTACAAAATTTCTCACTCTTAACAACATATAAGGTGGCTATATAGAAATTTTACAAAACTCCTCTCACTCTTAATGTCTACAATGAGTAGCTTACAATCCTTTTAATACAACAATAGAAATAGACTTAGTAGGTATCTACATATGCACATTATCTTGCAATTTACAATTATACATATTTACAATGAAATATTTTCTTATGGATGGTTTAGTCATCGACTCATCCTTCTCCTAGTAGTGGAAGGAGTATTATATCTTCCTATCTCTGAAAATGCCTCTAACGTTGATGTCAACTCTAACATTGAATCTGATGCAGAATCTGATGTTGAATCCAAGAAACCACTAAACCAAATTATAGGTCTTTCAAGTAACCTATATAAACTCTCCTTGCAAACAACAAGTACTATTGATGTGTCTTGAGTAGATTCCCTTTAATACACAAGTACCTGGCCATTCTGGAATGCGACTTCATATCCTTCATATTCAAAAGCCGCAACTAAGAGTAGGTTTACTTTCAAATCTGGAACATATAACATATGCTCTATTCCTAGAAATCCTTTCGACTCGAGATGGAATCTTAAATATCCAAACCCTTTTATTGCTTGTCTAGATTTAGTTCTAGATCCTACATAGCAATCTGTGTCTATCTATGAGAAATCAAGGAATACTTATCTCATCCATGTTAGGTGGTGTGATGATCCACTTTCCACGAACCATTCCTTGATGTCTTCATATATCACTCTGTTAATACCATCTATTAAGAAGTATTATTTCTCAAATATTTCAGCAAGACTATTAACTTCACTTGGGGTTATTGCTTGTCTTATTTCAAGTTCCTTTACATATTTCCAATACTCTTTCAAACATAAGTGTGGATAACGTTTCTGACACTTCTCAATCTGATGTCCACTCTTACCATAATAAAAGCAGAGTGTCTTGTTCCCATCTTGGAACCATGATCCCTTCTTGTCATTCCCCCTTTTCCTTTTCTTTGAGAAATGACTTTTACCTTTAGCCTTCTTCTTAGTTGGCTTATCTTGCATGATTTGTATACTTCTACATTTCTCCATATTATGGTTACTAGTTCCATAGGAAGCACATGAATACATAAACCATTAATTCTTATCTATCTTACTAGTGGGGAATGTCTTCACTCCCTCTTTAGAATGCACATATCTTCCTGGAGATGTCTTGCATATGTTACCTTTCCTTGGGATGGAAGGTAAGTCTAACTACTTATTAAGGACCTCTTCATATGAAGTTATCCTTACTTCATCCAAACTTGAGTATTCTCCATCTTGACGGGAAAAGGAATAATATTAGGAATCATTTTTCTCGATCATGCCTCTTGAAGGAGTTTGTTTCTTTTACATCAGATACTTTACATTCTCAACTTGACAATCTTCATGGAATGATGTTGATGGTGCCAATACCCGATCCTTGGTCTGTAATTTACTTTCCAACTCATGAAAAATACTTATATGGAATTTATCATGACATATTAGTCAATCTTGCAACTTCTTCTTCTGTTCCTCGAGAGTTTGCAATTGCATCTTTAGTTTATAATTCTCATTCTGAATCTATCGGTTAATGTTCTTCCATAACCTTAACTTCATGAGATCTTTACTCATTTTGTTCTCTCAACAAGAGTCTTCAAAACCTTCACCAAATTAAGTCTTAGACCTCATCACATCAACAACTTGCAAATATACGACAAAACTAGCTTTGATACCACTTGATCCAAAAATCCTTAGATACCATTATTAATCTTTGAAAAACCATTTTAGTAGCTAACTTGATTTAGAATAGTTCTTGATCATATTGAGGTGATTTGCAGAAAATTAATGTTGTGCTTCTTATCCAAAATCTCATAAACTAATGATTAATGTGAAAAATTATGAGATAAAACAACATAAAATAAAAGAACTCAAACTATACAATATTGATGACATAGTTTATTACATCTCCAAATTCCCTTCAAACAGTAACATTGCTTCTCATGATCTCAAATGTCAAATTTCATTAGAAAATGGACTTACAAAAGTCGATTTGAAGTCACTCTTCAGTTATGCTACTTAAACTTGGATATAGAGTTTACCACTGACTTCCTTTCGAAATTCTGAGAAAAATGAGTATAAAGTCGACCATATTCTGAACTAGCTCAATTTCACCCTCTTTGGCACACAAAACAATGTGTTAAATAGTCAAATAAGGTTATCTAGACT
Source organism: Picea engelmannii (assembly GCA_009831015.1). Lineage (NCBI taxonomy): Eukaryota > Viridiplantae > Streptophyta > Pinopsida > Pinales > Pinaceae > Picea > Picea engelmannii. Next base: position 517,202 of record ML786141.1, read on the forward strand.
AAGATATCCACAAACCACATTTTTGGACAAAACAAAACTCAAATTCATACTCCTCTTGGAAAAATGAGAAAAATGAGTATAAAGTTGCCTATGTGCAGTCAATATACCTCATGGCATGCATATCGAGACAATATTAAACTTGGATCCTTTCTCTGAATGAAAAACGATGCATCCATACAACCTCAAGATCCGTGCCAAAATTTGGCTTTGTATCTTCCTCAGACTATTTATCCACATTGGTGTGTGTGCCCATTAATAGTTTGTGGATTCAACCAAGGTCTGAAATTTGAGTTAATTGTGTTATCAATCCAAAATCTATTCCCATGGAATATCCATTAAGTATGGAGTGCATGGAACATTGGTTACGTTTTTTGCACACTTGAGATGAGGTCACAGGTTCGATCTCCCAGACCTCTCTCCCACCGACGTTTTGTTATAACCAAAGTTTATATGTGGTATGGTTGTTTGTATATCCGTTGGCATATTCCGTTAGACCCTCCATGAACTTCGGTCATGGTTACATTGGATATATAAATACCAAGGGTCAAGGGCTTATCCCTCAACCCTTTTTCCAGCAGATTAAACATTACAACACCTTCAAATGATTATGGTGCCACATACGATTAAGACCTAACCGTGTGGTGTAATGGTAAATTGTTGTCGTAGCTTGTATGAGGTCGAGGGTTCAATCCACATTGATTCCACTATAATTTTAATAAACCAAAACCATAAGGGAAAAATGGGAGGTTGCCATGTGGCAGCCTCTCATAGGCCTCAATTCACCATGTGTCAATACAAAACTAGTCCACTTAATCTGTATGATTTCCACATCACCTTGTCAACTTGACATTCCATGTCACCTACTACATGCCACGTGTCACCATGTGAGGTCACCATGTCAGCAATGTATGACCTGTACGGTCATGCCACTTGTCAAATTTGCAGTGGCGACACATGTCACCTTTGACCCTTTGAATTTTGCCATGTTTGACTTGAAATTTGACCATCCATAATGTTTTCATAGGAGCTCCATTTGAGGTGGATTTTGCACCATAGGAAAGTTATCATCGAGCTCTACGCAATGATGTATTTTTCAAGAGCACTTTCCTTGCAATGTTAGACCTACCTGATTTGTCATGTTTGAAAAATGACCCTATTTCCCACAACCCTTCATGGTCAGTCGTGTCTGTGAAGCTACCATCATACCTGCCAAAATTTGATGGAAATTTGGGAGAAGACTCCCCCATTCACATCATGACATATAATTTGTGGTTCTCATCCAATTATTTGATGGATGATAGTGTGGGGTTGTGTCTTTTCCAAATATCCATGATCGAAAGTGATGCAAAATGGTACATTGAATTAGAAGGAGCCTCCTTCAAAAAATTTAATGACTTGGAAATGATGTTTCTAACGCATTACCCATTTCCCATATGGTATGAAATTGAAGAAAATCTCTTGACATCTCTGTGATGGGATACCACCATTCACATTTATGATCATATACATGAGTGGAGGAAAATATGTAGGATGATCAACACTGAGATTCTATACAAACTCCTTATGGAGCAGTTCACAAAGTCCCTCTTACCACTCATTTCCAAGGACGTATTTATGGCCGAGGTGACTACCAAGGAGAAAGCCATCATGTGTGCCCAACACTTGGATTTTATTTACTCTTAGTCAGACACTCTTTATGATATTATCCTGCATGCTCCTAGGTTGTTGACAGATCCTAAAAATCCAAACCTAGGACCCCATGTCGATGATGTGGTGGGTTTGATTTCCCATGCCTCTATGGGATAATTAGCTGACTAGATGGGTCACAGTCATCAACTTTTGGTTCTAATGATCAAACTACAGCAGTCCCTACTCAGACCTTCGAGGTTAATTCGATGCAATCCATGTAGTCAAAGAATCCTCAACAATCTGGAGGAAATAAGAAGAGGGATAAAAAGAATAATTCCAACACTAACCAAGGGATTGATCCTATGGAAAATAATCAAGGGGGTGGCATGAAAGAGAAATAAAAGATATTGTTCACATGCACAATTTGTTGGGATGACCACCCTACTCATTATTGTCCTAGGAAGGATGAGATCCATTTGTATTTGGCTCAACAAAGGGACCCCCAATAGCTTGTTGTCCCGACTCATCCTTTTCCCCCTTAACCTCAACATGTGGTTGTAAAAAATATCCCCCCCCCCTTCCCCCAAGGGGGCATGGTAGGTACCCCTCAACATGCTTGGTCTTCCTCAAATTCCATATTTTTCTTGTGTGACCAGATGGTCAACTTGTAGACTCGAGACAAGAACTATGAAAATTCCAAGCCTACTCCTACTGTTCATGACTCAACATCATCTTCCCATCCTAGTGGCCCTCTTCGTATTGAGAACCCATCCTTTGAAACACCGCTTCACCCACAAAGGGTGTTCTTTGACAAACAACACATAACCCAAATACATGGGCTTCCCACAACTACATTATTGTGGAAGAATTCACCTAGACATGGCGTTCCATGTACTACACACTCAAACTTATCCAAAGCCTCCCAACACAATGGAAATCCTTGTTGTCTGTGATATGAGGGGTTGATCCCTCTAAGTCGATTTTGATAACCTTTGATTCTTCTTAGGTTCATCATAGGATTTCCCATCAAATCACTTTCCGTATCAAAGTAATAATGATTGGGAAAAATATCCATCGCATTGTGATTGATGAAGGAGCCTGAACTTGTATCATATATATTTCTTATTGGAAGGGCCTTGTATCTTCTAAGCTCAACACTTCCACAACATTGTTCAAAGCATTCAATGGACATATGTTCCATCCCCATGGGATAATTACCACCTTACCCATCGATTTAGGTGGTTAGACTAACTTTGTTGTTGTGGAGGTTGTCAATGCACCTCTTGAGTACAATTTTTTAGTCAGGTGCACTTAGTTCTATGAGATGACTACAATTATCTCATTAGTATTTAGGGTCTTACGCTTCCCTCATCAAGGAAAAATAGTGACGATTGATAAACTTGTGTTTTCGACCCTAGGTGTTGGATCCAATGTGGGGTCTAATGTACCCTTTTTCATTGATACCCAATAGTCTCATATGAGTGTGGGTGTCAAGATGTTTAAATATCCTTCACTCATCGGAATAATTCCCCTTCCCCCACCACCTACTTTGGTGAACATTTCTCCTATCAAGATGACTTCATAACTTACCAGTGGATCACTCGGCTCTATTGATCCTTGGGTGGTACCTCATCCCAACGATGTTGAATCATCTAGAGAATCTTGACTCTATGGTAGGTTTTCAAAAATCCTGAGTGTCGTCCTACTGGAGAGGTGTGCAATTCCAATAGTACCTTTTGTTTGAGTTGGGAGTTATTACATAAATATAAGCAATCTTTGTACCATAGTGAATCATTTTTCCATGTAAATGTATCTGATGCACTAGAATCCTGCTGCAACCTTTGAATGAGAGTCCACACTTTTTCGCCATTCTTCCATTCATACCTTGCTTCTATTATCCAATCAGCTTAGATGATCGAGATATCACAGAGAAAGGCCTCAACATCTTCATCATTTCTTAAGAGCGCATCTGCCACAACATTTTTCTTCTCCTTTTTATAGACGATTTCAAAATCATAACCCAATATCTTGGTTACCCATTTTTTTTATTCTTCTAAAGATCGTATTTGTTCCAAGAAGTATTTAAGACTATCATGATCTGTTTTGACCTTGAAGTGCCTACATTTTAAGTAAGGACGTCATTTCTTCAATGCATGTAGTATTTCCATCATATCCTTCTCATAAATGGGTTTGTGTAAGTCCTTTCCCTTGAGTGGTCGACTTTCAAAAGCCAGTGGCCTTCCATCTTGCATTAGGACAACACCAATTCCATTTTCCGAGGCATCACATTCCACAATAAAGGTTTTTGTGAAGTTTGGAGTGGTCAGGACAGGAGCTTTGCACATCACCTCTTTAAGTTGTTCAAAATCTTTATATGCCTCTGGAGTCCATGAAAATGCATCCTTATTATTTAGTGCCATTAAAGGTGTTTCTATTCTTCCATAGTGTCGAACAAACTTGCGGTAGTAACCTGTCAAACCCAAAAATCCTCTAAGATTCTTCAATGTTTTGTGAATCAGCTAGTCCATCATGGCCTTAATCTTGTTAGGGTCTACCTTGACACCTTCATGAGATACAATATGACCCAAATA
>ML786141.1:522771-562822 GCA_009831015.1 Picea engelmannii
ATGCATTCTCCAATGATTTGGGTTCCCAAAGGTGAACCTCATGTTGAATGTTATCCTTTAAAGTTCCTATGAATACATCAATCAAGTGCTCATCTGGAATATATGTTACCTTTATATTCAATCTTTGGAAGTTCTCAATGTGCGCCGTAATTGAACCCTTTTGCTTGAGATTTATCAATTGGCTAAAAAAGGTATTTCTCCTTGTATCCTCATAGTGTGTTATCATTTCTTCCGTGAAAATTGTCCAAGTGACGAGTGATTTGCGAGAATAAAGCCATCGATACCATACAAATTGATTGGGTTCAAAATATAAAGAATAAATTCATACCTTTTGTGTATGTGGCACATTATGTAGATCAAAGAATTGCTTCATCTGAAGTATCCATGTGATTGGGACCTTGCCATCAAACTTCCTCATATCGATCTTAGGAACCTGGTTGGTCTTCAACCCAAAGTTGGAGTTTCTCCATTCTTGATTCACCTTCCTTATGTCCTCATCATGAATTTCATGGGATACATTTTCACTTTCAGGTGTCCTCTCTATTAGGAAATTTTTCAATCCTTCCATGATCTCCCCTTTTAAACCATCCATCTTAATATCCAACTTAGCTTCCGTTGAATCCATCATCTCTTGTAGTTCATCTATGGTTACTGTCTTCTTTTGTAAATCATTTATGTCCCTACACATTTCTTCACCTTCATCAAGAGTCCAAGTAGGATTGTCTAGAGGCTTATTTGGTGTAGAAGTTCCCTTTTTTGGTGGCATGTTGGCCAAGTATCACTTTAAACCTTGATTTTGAGGTGGTTCTACTAGAAAATCTTCCTTTTATTGTATCTCCAAAATTTCAGCCCTTCTGAGTATGAACTTTTATTTTTTGTAGGTCTCTGATATTTCTTCTCTTCAATGCCACAGGTCTGATAAAAATTGGATGTTCCAAGTGGAATTTATGGTAACTTCCCCGCAACTTGCTGATTTTTGGCCTTTCTAGGAGATCTCACTTGTATAGCATGCCCCGCACAAAATAATTGATATAAATTCTAAAACTCGTACCAGAACTAGTACGGGCTATCCACTATCCAATGCAACTAGTCTCAAACAATTTGGATACTCTAGGAAGAATTTATGATTGTTTTACCTGGAACACCTACTTGAGACTAGTCAATAGCACTAGTCAGATACCCTATCTTCCACAGGGTGTATCTAGAAATTTAAGAGGACACAGAAGATGAAATTTCTACCACATATACCTTACGTTTTGAGAATATACTCTAGAGTTTAGGGTCTGAAATGTTACATAAAACATTTTATAGCGAAAATGTCGCAATGACTCAATTCGGGATGATTCCATAACCCTATATTACAAAGGTTGTATCTCCGAAAGTATAATGCCCCAGGAGCTGAAATTTTAACCCAAAGTACCTTGATTCGTCTACTAAATATCCTCCAAGCCTTTCCTTCTGAATCGTTGCAGAAAAAACATTATAGAGAAAATTCTACGGTGTCTCAGATGTAGCAGCGAAACCCTAAGACCTTGAGCTCTGATACCATATGTTAAGAACCAAATATCAATATAGCATAGAAAAACCTCAGAATAAGTACTCAATGCCTTGAAAAAGAGAGAATTTTAGATAATAAGCATGTTTGAGGGGGAAACCTCCTTTTACCCCACACAAATGTTCAAGTACAAGATGATTCCAAACGAAAATGTCTCCTTGGTATATATAGGAGACTAGGAGGTATAATTACAACTAATGGAATAAAGCTGACATAAATAAAATAATATTACTAATGTAATATGCCCCAATTAAGGGTAAATGAGCCAATATTACGGCTTAACAAAATCCAATCACCATCTATTGAACCTGATTCATACCCCCTTCATGGTGTGGAGTATAATCAGTACCCAAGTCCTTCTTGAGTCGTCACTCCTTTGCCAGTTTTCGATGACTTCCTAAATATCGAACTTCCATTTGATAAAGCTATCATGGAGGTCACAGCTTCCCTCAATAACCCATAGGAGGATCTGCACCATCAAGTGTATTTTCTTCTCGATTTGTAACAGTTAGAGGATGACATTAAAAATTCTATCACCGCTGATAATGTTCAATGGTACCAACCTCCCATTATGATTCATGATGTTTTCTCAAAAGGGAACTTTGCGAATATTTCGAAAAATCTCCCCATTGACATTTCCCATAATCCAAGCGTCGTGGAACACATCTTGATAGGTGTCGACTATTTGTCCCAAGAAATTGAACTTTATACGAACCTATTCAAATACTTTTCTGATGTTTTTGCTTGGTACTATGAAGGAATGTCTGGCATTGATCCCTAGATTGTCGATCATGAAATTAAGAGGTATGACCGAGCCAAGCTGGTCCAATAGAAGCTCCAACTAGTTAATCCAAATAAATTTGTTTCCATCAAGGTAGAGGTCAAAAATATTCTTCATGCATAGTTTATCTACCCAATTCCCTTGTCTGAATGTGTTTCCAACCTCGTTCTGGTCACTAAGAAATAGGGCAATATCAGGTTTTGTGTTGATGATAGGGATTTGAAAAAATCTTTTCCAAAGTATAATTATCCAACCCCATTCATTTATCATATTATCTATGAATGTTTTGAAAGTGAAATATTCTCGTTCATGGATGGTTTCTCCGATTATAATCAAATCCCTACCAAACTAGAAGATCAACACAAGACTGTCTTCATTTATCCTTGGGGTACTTTTTCTTATCAAAAGTTTCCATTTGGTATTAAAAACATTGGAGCCACCTTCCAAAAGGCCATGTATTATGTGTTTCATGACATCAAACAAGTTGTAGGGACATACTTAGATGATTTGGTTGCTCATTCCAAGTGTTGCGAGGACAATCCTTGTCATTTGAGGGACATTTTCACCTGATGTCGCTACTATAATATCATTTTGAACCCACATAAATGATTCTTTTGTGTGGTGTCTGGGTGATTGCTAGGATTCATTGTGTCCAAGTATGGGATTATGGATGATCCCTTGAAGGTTGAGGCTATTGTCAATTTTCCTCCTCCTCGTACCAATATCCAACTCCAAAGTTTGCAAGGGAAGGAAAACTTCTTGCACATATTAATTGTCATTACAGTAAGATCACAAAATATTTTATGTTCTTGTTGAAGAAGGGTGTACATTTTGTGTGGGATGACCAAGCTCAACGATCCTTTGATGCCTTAAAAAGGGCCTTGATGTTGACCCCCTTATTAAGCCCTCCTAACTATGGGTGGGACTTCTTTCTCTATCTTGTAGATTATGAATCCCCCATAGGAATGGTGCCCATCCAAGAACACGATACACAATGTGAGCATATAATTTACTATATTAGCAAGGGATTGACCAGTATCGAGCTTAGATACCCTCATATTGAGAAGTTGACCTTGGAAATAGTGCATATTACAGTCCAAAATTTATGACATTATATCCTCATGAAGAAGAACATTATTGTTTCAACGCCAACCCAATGCAGCACATCCTCAATCATCATATCATTGGGGGAAAGTACTCGAAATGTATTGTGATCCTCCAAGAGTTCGACCTGGAGTTTGTTTCCTCCAATTCTAGGAAATCCTTGGAATTTTAAGAATTGATGTCATGACTTCCCTAAGTCGATATTGAACCTGTGGTTAATGACTCCTTTCCTAATGAATTTTTATTCATCGTCGACTCATCCAATCCCTAGTATGGAGATGTCTTGGTCTACCTCCAGACCCAACATAGTTGTTCTCAAATTTCTCATGATGAACGTTGTCCCTTAAGGCATCATGCTAGACACTACATCATTGTAGATGATACCCTTTATCATTGAGGGGTTGATTTGATTCTACTTCATTTCCTTATCCATGAGAAATTTGAAAGAGTTTTGAATGAATGCCATGTTGGAGCATGTGGCAGTAATCTCTCTGGAGTGGCCACTTCCTAGAAGATATTGTGCGTCGGATACTTGTGGCCCAGAATCTTCAAATATTGTATGAATTCTATCCAAAAATGTCATTCTTGTCAAATCTTCACTTGTAATATGTGTGCTCACCCTACTCCACTTCATCCTATGGTGATTGTCAGTCCATTTTCCAAATGGGGGATTAATTTCATGACATTTAAGCCTACCTCAGCCAATGGTCATGGCTAAATCATTGTGGTTGTTGACTACTTCACTAAATGGGCTAAGGAATTTCCTACCTTTTCTAATGAAAACACCACTTCTGCTCTATTCATGTTCAATCACATTATCACTAGGTTCGGGGTTCCTAAGACAATAGCGATAAACCATGGGTCCCATTTTCATAACAAGATGATAAATGGATCAACTTATAGGTTGGGTTTTCTCCATGAGAACTCAACACCCAATTATCTCCAATCAAATGAACAAGTAGAATCCATCAATAATGTCTTGAAGACCATGATCGAAAGGATGTTTGGGAAACACAAGACCAATTGACATCTCATGCTATTTTTGACATTATGGGCTTACCATACCTCAGCTAAAATTGCCACCAGGTTCACACCATTCCAACTTGTTTATGGTTTGGAGGTCATGATTCTGATTGAATTTGAAATCCCATCATTGAAACTCGTCGTAGAGCAGCTACCCAACACCTCTGCCAAGGAGGAATGTCTCTTGTACTTGGCTCATCTTGATGAACAATGTTGCAATGCCACCTTTTCCAATGAAACTCATAAGAAGCATGTCAAATCCCAATATGGTAAATATTTCCATCCTCATTTCTTTGCAAAGCATGACTTGGTCTTGGTTTATGATTAGGACCATGGTACATTAGTCGTAGGTAAATTTCAACCCCTTTAGCGTGGTCCCTTGATCCAGATTATTTTCGGCTCGAAATGAGAGCGAAGATATAATAAAGATATATACAGAGATATATCATATATCCAATAATATAACAAATATTTATTAGATATATAACCATAAACACAGAGATACAACAATACAAAATTTCTATTAATGAGTGAAATGTACAAAACTGTATAAATACAGAGTGAAAGACTCGCTAGAATGGTGGTAGCTTATCTATAAGAAGAGATGTGAGGGATACTCACATTAACAAGTAGATTATTGTTACAATGAGGCTCCAAAGAAATTTTTAACATAAATAAAATCCAAAACCATAACCCCAGAAGATGAAAAGCCAACAATTTTGTGGACCCCATTTTGGGTAGTTTGGTGTATCAACTTCCCGAGGGCGTAAATTTGGCATACGATCTTCGTTTGGGGCGCATGATAGGTCGTTGGAAAGGTATATATGAGGAGATTCATTTTGGGGGATCAATGAAAACATTTGGCTATCATTGAGGTGTTTTGTCCAGAAAAAATGTCATTTAGGCCCTCAAAATGGCCCCGGAAGTTTTGGAACCGAAAAACTGCTAAAAGTAGTAAATTGCCAAAAGACTGTTTTGATCTAATTGGAATAGATGGGTGGTCACCTATATGCACTTGGATAAATCCTCCCTAATTAGTAAGTAATGGTATCCATTGTGTTGAGTTCCCGGGGGAGAGGGAAAATAATTTGTTGAATCTACATCTTGATGAGCTTCTTTCCTTGTTGGAGAAGTCGCGTTGCTTAAGTTGTTGAATAATGGTGCAGGAGCATCTCTCCACGTCAGCCAACCAGCCACGTCAGCGCATGCAACCCTCGTTTTCGATTTGAACTTGAATGTAATTAAATATCTTAGGTTGTTGAGCCGTGAGGCCATGCTATGCACATAGGCTGTAGGTAGATAGGTAGGTAGGCCTTAAATGTTGAAGGTTGAGATCTAGATCCGATTTGCAGATTAGAAAGCCCATTCAATGATATTGAATAGGGTAGGTGAGGTTGGAGGGAAGCGCTATAAGAGCCCCCTCATGTAAAATATATATGATAGTTGTATCTCATTTTTTTTGTGTAAGAGAGTATGCACAAGAGAGAGTCTGCGAAGAGAGAGCAGAAGAGAAGAAGTTGAGACTCTGTTAAAGTTTGAGCTCAAGAACACCCTTGTAAAACATGCATTTTCCATTTAATACAAACAACAGTTTTTCCTGCATATTTCCTATGTTGAATGAATGTCTGGATGTGTTCTTTATGTGTTGTATATGTATGCTAGGCATTTGCAGGGAGTTGTTTTGATTTCAGGTTGTTGAAGGTCTTTGAGGCTTCACACTAGGAGGGTGTGACAGAACACTGTGAGTTCTGTAGGCCGTGCACTGAAGCACTTCTGAAATTTGCAGATTTAGACAAAGACGTGCCAGGCGGGCACAGTAGCTGAAATCATCAACTCAGAGGAAGACCTGTGAGGTTGTTGAACACCTCAGACGGAAAGGCTGTGTAGGCAAGACATAGTTGCAGACATAAACTCTTTGGAGTTCTGTAAATCTCTGCCAGGTGGGCATTGAGCCAGTGCAAGGAGTGCATAGAGGAAGAACTTTGTTGTGAGTTCAGAAGAAGACAGAAGCTCTGAGGAGTTCTGTATAACTCTACCAGGAGGGCATTGAGTCAGTGTGCAGGCAGGCACAAGAAGAGAACTCTTTGAGTTCTATAATTAGAAGAAGAATCCACTGAAGGATTTTCGCAGGGTTGTTGAACACCCTGAACACTCAACAAGAGGTTGCTTGAGTAAAGGATATCCAGGAGGGCATCCAAGTTCTCCATCTACAGGAGAAAGGAAAAAAAGAATTATTCCCTTAAGGTCTAAGTAGCAGGAAGCTCAGAAGAGATAGAACCTTGCTGTGTGTGAAGACTCTGCAAGGAGTGCAGAATCCACAAAACTCCTTGAAGAGTTTGGGGTTCCATAAAGATCAGGAGGGATACCGTGTTTCTATATGTGTAGGTGAGGATTCCAGTCGTGAAGAGCTTGTGGAGGAAAGAAACAAAGGCCGAGGTCTTTGAACATTTGGAATTCTTCCAAGTCCGAGAAGAAAGCGCCAAAGATCAGGAGGATCACAACTGTCGTCGGATTCAGCCGAAGAGATCTGGACTATTGAATATTTCACGTCTAGTGAGCAATGGAGGAGTGTGCAGAGCCGAAGAGATTCTGAGTCGTTGGATCTCGCTTAGAATAATTGACAACCGTCAGATCTGTTGACAGCAGCTCGAGGTTTAAACCCCGGTAAGCAGAGAGAAAGTCCCAGAAGAGGTTGGTATCAGGATTTCACCATTCGGGAGTTTGAGAGTCTAGAGGATGAAAGTCCGGGCACTCGACATCAGAAGTCCCAAACTAGTGAGAGGATCGCAGCCATCCATCTGAGGAGGACAGGTGGCAGATATCGAGGGATATTGCGAACTTGGAGGTTCGTAGGGTGAGAGCCCAAGAGTTGGGTGCTCCAAGTCGCAAAGTCACGAGGAGAGAAGACAGCCGTAGGATACAGGTCGCGGAGGACCATTGGATCAGAGCCTCATCGCGTGTATCATGCATTCGGAGGTTTGGAGGTTGAGAGGACCTCGTCTTGACTACAAAAGTCACAAAGTTCCGAGATCTGAGACACGAGTGTGGACACGTGGCAGAACCACAAGGTGGGGCCCGCGTGGTTGAAATGTGGATACGCGTCGCCTGGAGAAAGGAGTCAACACTCTGTTGACTTCTCACGTCTCGGGGATTCATGGAGTAAGGGCATGAGAGCTCAACCCTTCGACTTACGAAGTCACGAGTAGCGAGAACGCGAGAGGGAAAGTTAATGTCGCTTCTCGGGGGTTCGTGAAGGGAAGGTGCAAAGGTTGGACACTGAAACTTGCGAAGGTGCGAGTAGCGAGAGGTGATAGTGTTAAGCCTAGCTGGTGGTCACGCGCATAAGGTGTTGATAGAAGGGAGTTATACCCATTTCGTGATCTCAGGTATCGCAAGATTGGGAAGGAGCCGTCGAATTCCTCGACCCGCGAACTCGCGAGATCATGAGGTTGCGACAAAGGACTTTGGGGTTAGGCCCTTGGTCACAGGCACCGTGGTCGCTTGGGAAAGGTGAAGCTTGTGCCTAGTGTTGTTCACACAGGTAGAGTTTCTGAAGGACCTATGGATCGATTATTGCAGATTCCAGTAGGGAAGCCAAAGAGCCTCTTCATCTCATAAAATAGATTGAACGATCCTTAAGATCGGGAGGTCACGCAGAGACTCTATCAAGGCAGAGGTGAAGTCTACGTCAAATAATGTCAAGAACCTGTGGCTGTCAGGGTTGGACCTTTCTAACCATTTTTTCTACATGATATGACTGTGTGCAGAAGGAATCCTTGCACTTTGCTTCAGTCTTGTCGACCTGCTTCTGTTGGACAAAAGGTGCTTGGACTAAGGCTGCAGTGGTTGTGGTGTTCTTTTCTTCACCTTTTGAGCAGACTGTGAAGAAGCTAAATTTTGTAGTATGAGATACTACCTTGCAACATTGATTAGGTGTGATATTAGTTGGAACTACCTCTGGTATCCTATAGAGATGACCCCCTAGACTAACAATGACACTACGGGGTTGAGACTCATAAATAGCATGGCGCTTACACATATATGGTTGGCCCAATAGAACATCAGATACATCCAGTGGAGAAACATCACATAATACCTCATCCTTGAAGGGATATATGTTGTATGAAAATTGGCATTGTTTGTTGACACGGAGGTCTTGTCCCTGTCGAAGCCACCCAATGTTGTATGGATGTGGGTGTGGTGTTGTAGACAATCCCAATTGTTTGACGACCTCTACTGAGATGAGGTTCTTATGGATTTTGTTGTCAACAATAAAATGCAATGGGGTCCCCTTTACCCACATATGTGAATGAAAAAGGTGTTCCCCCTCTTTAGGATCTGTTGGTTCTTCTAGTTGAATTGTTGCGGTCGTGACAATACCAGTGTGGTCTGCATCGATGATATTTCTTTTTCCATTATTTTGTGAATCATATTGTGAATCAGGGTTTGGCTCCTTGTCTTTGATCTCGACCACCAATGATTGTTTTGATCGACATTCATCGGCATTGTGCCAAGGTATTTTGTGGAAATTGCACCACTTTCCAGTGTAATTCTTTATATTTCCCTTACCCTTCTTTTATTGTGGCTTGGACTAGTTTTCAGAAGGTTGTTTGTTAGGTTCGTCTTTATCATACTTTAGGTTTTGTGGATTTGCAGACCCAAATTCCCATTTTTATTATTGCTTAAATTTCTTCTCGATCTTGACATCATATTGATAAGTATCTCCCAGTGATGAGATTTCCAGAAACTCCATTTTAGTTTGGATGTACCTGTGTAGAGCCCCACGTTATTTCAGAACCAAATGCCACTCAGAATATTTGATACCCATCTTGGTGCGCCAGGTATGGAAGTTATTTTTGAACTCCCACACTTCTTGGCCCCTCTTTTGACTTAGTATGGTCTGTCTCATGTATTGGTCATCATAGTTACCAATAAGGTAATATTTTTCCTTGATTGCATCCAAAAAAAATCCCAAGTGGGGTTGACCACATATATTCCAGACTCATCTGTGGAAATTTTCTCCCAGTAAGTTTCCCACCAATTTTTGACATGTGGGAGAGCCTTAAGGAGTGTGAAGATGATCTTTTCCCTGTCGGAGAAACTGTGAACAGAGAAATAACCTTCTAGCAAATTTAACCATTTTTCTAGGGCATCTGCATCTATCTATCCTTTAAATATGGGAATATAAAAATTAACTTGTACCTTGAAAGGAGACATGCCTCCAAAGTGTCCTCTTGATGAAGATGCACTGGTTGTTATCGGTAGGTGTTGAAGGATGTGGGAAAATTTATCCATCATTTTGTCCCTCTATCGTGTGAGAGCTTGCTCAAGCAACAAATTAATAGAATCGTCTGCTCTGTCATTTTTATTTTCTTCTACCATGGAGGGTTTCTTGGGTGTGCGATAGTGATTTTCCTCAAGAGAGATAATATTGAGACCCAACTTTCTATACTCGAACCTTGTCAAGGACATGCACTGAAAAAATGATCAAGAGCAGTCTGCTCTGATACCACTGATCCAGATTATTTTCAGCATGAAATGAGAGCGGAGATATAATAAAGAAATATAAAAAGATATATCATATGTATATCAATATAACATATACTTATCAGAGATATAACCATAAACACAGAGATACAGCAATACATCATTTCTATTAATGAGCGAAATGTACAAAATTATAGAAGTGCAGAGTGAAAGACTCACTAGAATGGTTGCAGCTTATCTCTGAGAATAGATGTGATGGCTACTCACATTTGCAAGAATATGATTGTTACAATGAGGCTCCAAAGGCATTTTTAACATAAATAAAATCCAAAACCCTAACCCTGGAAGATGAAAAGCCAACAATTTTGTGGACCCTGTTTTGGGTAGTTCGGTGTATCAACTTCCCGGGGGCGTAACTTTGGAATATGATCTTCATTTGGGGTGCATGATAGATAATTATAAAGGTATCGATGTGGAGATTCATTCTGGGGGCTCAATCAAAGCCTTTGTCTATTGTTGAGGTATTTGATCACAAAAAAATGTCATTTAGGCCCTCAAAATGGCCCCGAAAGTTTAGGAACCAAAAAACTACTAAAAATAGTAAATTGCCATAAGACTGTTTTGAGCCAGTTAGAGTAGGTGGGTGGCCACTGATATCCACCTAGATCATCCCTACATTGTTAAATGTGTCTTGAAAATAGGGGCCTATGAGCTAGTTGAGTGTGACGAAAATCCCCTTTTAGAGCCTCATAATGGGTTCTACCTCAAAAAGTATTACGCCTAGTTCGTTCAACTATTTGATGCTTTGTACATAATGATGGGCCCAAGAATAGAAAAAACAATGCTACTACCTCCTTGGCCTCTTACTTTATTTTTCAACCCAAGGTTCATACAAACTTAAGAGGTGTTTTTCAATGTATATGCAGAATGCACTGATAGTAGTATGGGTATGACATTGATCAAGGGTGTAAATTCATGCAAATGTGAAGGGAACTAAAATGACAAAAAGAAACTTTAAAAAATTGCTTGAATGAAAAGAAATACAACTTGAAAGGATAGTTAATCTAGATTGTAGTAAAGGAGATATGATCTAATGGCATAAAATAAATCATATTGAACCATGGAAAATCAAGCTGAATGTAAAGCATGAGTCCATTCTATTGTATGACAAAAAGTTGCAATTAAAGAAGTTGAACTAATGCATGTCGCATGGACTAAATGATTTAATTTATGCATAACCCTTGAATCAATATCAAGCCATATGTATTATTATTTTCCATTGCTACTTTCATGAAAAGAATATTAAGAGAAATTCATATCTAGAGCTAAAAAGGTCCTACAAGAAGTTTGTACAGGAATTGTAATAGTCCTACAGGAAGTCAAAAAGAGGCCTAAAAAGATAGTATGAGTATTCTGAAGCATAAAAAAATCTATCCTAAAATATAATGAGGTATAACTAAGGTTCCTAGCCTTGAAAAGACACCCAAGGGTGTCCCAATAAACCGTTGACTCTTTTTACAGGATACCTACTGAAACTAACCAGTTAATGACAAATTGACATAAATCAAAATTAACTGTACATGACTATATTAATATTCAAGAGAGAGTGAAATGCTAACTAATAACTCATTAACATGCAAGAAAAAGGGAAATTGCAACAAGGCCCTTGACCCCTCTTGAGTGGTCCCTACCCAAGAAGCACGAGGAACCTTAGAAAAACTCTAATAAGATGAGAACAAGACAATATTTATTTCATAAACATCAACAATACATCAAGAGAAAAAGCACCAAGTCTTCAACAAAAAGTATTCTTAACAAACTATCAATACAATATGAACAAAAACATGTTCTCTTCTCCCTAAGCTAGAGGTCCTATTTATATTCTTGAAAACTCGACCTCTTTGCTTGAGTTGAGGAGAAAAATGGGGAAACAAGAGATCTCAATTAATCTCATATGAATCTTGAATTTGTGTTGGAAAGGAGTAGTCATTAGTGAAATGAGAGTGATGTAGAAGTAGGTGGGGATAAGGTCCCTTGATTCTTAGATGGAAACGCTCTTAGGGAGATAGATTCCTTTGACACTAGGGTGTCTACACCCCTAGGGGGACATGGTCCTTTGGTTCATGGAGTTTGACATGTTTAATGCTACACACATCCATTAGTATAGGTATTAGAGTAGAAAGGTATGATATACATAAAATTCCACCTCAAAATTGCTTCACTAAGAAACATACAAAAAATACTCATGACTTACTATTAAATATGGTCAAAAATAAAATATTTAGTCATAACATGGTGGGAAAATGTTCCTATGATGAGCCTTTGAGATAGAAAATATTTAGGCTCGTCATCACCCCCCAACCGAAACTTTGCACACCCTTGTGAAACAAAACCTTGCTCTTTTTTCCTTATTGTTTTTGTTGTTGTCCACTAGGTTCCCTTCCACTGCTAGGCTATTGTTCTATTTCTTGATGGTGTTGTCCAACGTTCTACTATTGTCTACTAGTATGTTTTTTATTGTATTCTTGCCTCATGTACCATGCCACATATCTTGTGATGGACTATTGCTCATGACACCCCCTATTCTTTAATATCTTGGCCCACTCATCTTCTTACTTTTCTTGGTTGAGGTTAGCCATCGGTGCTATAGGAAGAATAAGTGGGGGATTCATACTCATTCCAATCCAATTTTTTCTCATCTTTGTTAGTGCCTCTTTATACCAGGGTGTTCTTAAGAAATAAAGTTGTAGGTCAGTGGGAGAGTGAGTTTCACTAATTTTCAAGTTGTGGAGTAAGGAGTTCCACCTCCTATGGTAGGCTTATGTAACCTCTTCTCCCAAAAGCCTCAAGGAATCATCTAAATGGGCCATTATCTCCCTCTGTTTGGTTTTCCACCCTGGGGATATGTCTTTATCTAAGGAGAGGTTGTGATTTATTATTATTACATCCCCTAGTATAGCTTCTTCAACTCTGATCCACAAAGGGGTATGCAATTATTTTTCTCTATACTTCCTTAATTATTCTACCCTCATCTCCATGTGCCTTAGCCATAATGCAAAGTCCATCATCTAGACATCCCCTACACATGGATTTGGGTTCCATTTGTAGGGGTGTGGAAGGATGATGACGTGTGAGTAAAACTCACACATCATGGCCCTCCCCTCCATGTTGTAGCCTTGGTATGCATCCATGTAGTCCTTGGGGGTGTCAATATTGAATTTTACTAGCTGAGACAAATGTTCATTTTGATTTTGTGTCATTGGTCCTTTTGGAACAATGTATATATTTTAGTAGGTTTCCTGCATTCTAACATTTCCAAAGACACGTTGGCTATTTTCTTTACTACAACCCCCATTATCTCTATCTATTCATTCTTACCAACCGTTAGCACATGATATGTACTGAAGAACACCATTATTGTTTGTTAGTCATGTGTTAATTCCTTCTTCTAGGAGTCAGTCATTTAAAAGTTCATAGGTTTAGAGTCATCTTTTATGATTACAAATCAAGGTGCTTGATTTTAATATTGGGTCTAAAGTTGATCAAAATACATTGTCAAGTCTTCATGTCATCATGGTAATAGTAATCATTTTTAAAGAAGGAAAGGTATCAAATTCATCTCCATTTTCATTAAAACACAACACATTGTAAACTCATTAAAGGCATTACGAACTCATAGTGCACTGCAAACTGTCACATACTACCACTTATGGTGCTACAAACTCTCTGTAGCATCTTATGGTGGATTAAGAGCTTGAATAACTTTTAGTGTAATGTTCAACAACAAGAAGTGAGGTATTAATAGCAGGAATGATCAAACAGGGCATGTGTTGAAAACAGTTGTAGATGTTGCAAAATCCAGTTGTTGCAGATGTTGTGGATCCAATATAGATTAAAGTGGATCGTGGTAGAATGAGAACAAGAGATGAATCAATCAAGAGAGGATATCGCTAAAAGGAATACTGACATGCTGGCACAGGAGGCCACTAGCAGAAGAATGGGATAAAGCATTATGTCCGCAACTTTCAATCAGTTTTTCTATGATATCTTATATATGCAGGCATGCAAATATAAGGAATGTTTTGTCCTATGTTTCTATGAATATATTGTTTATGCAATTTATTTTCATTACTCAGAAGTTTTAGCAGGTTTATTAGAGTTTTTCAAGGCTTCTTGCATGGTTTTGTCATCATTTGAGTTGATTTGGCATGAAACAAGCTGCTACAGGAAAGTTCATAGTGCCTGGACTCACTGGCACTACGAATTGGTAATTTGGGATAGTTTGTAGCAATTAGAACACAACCTAGTCTTTTTTTACTCATAAATTTTAAATGTCGATCTAGGTTCTTTTGAAATTTTTTGTGGAGATGAATCATAATATCATGTACCTACTGGAAAAAAAATCAGCTTGACCCAGTTCGTCATTTGGGAGAAAAGTGGAAATCATCACCTACAGGAAATCTCGTAGTGCATGTTGTCAAGGGCATTATGAAATCTAATAGTTTGATAAATCCGAGTTGTATGAGGGATGCGAGCTATCAGGGAAGGTTCGAATGGTTTCCTAGGAGTTAGTAAGACATGAGGGACATGTGTTCCGTCACCAGATCAAGCAGCATGACCTATTTCAAAATGAATTTATTACAATAGACAAGATCCAAAAAATAGGAATTTGTTATGTTTTTGTTGGAATCTTTTGTAACATACTCCTAAATGGAGGAGGATCCAATGTAGCTCCTTATTTTCTATCTCCTTAGAGTAGAGAGATATCATTCACTATATATGAAGGGGATTTTGATAAGGAAAGGGTTGAGGTCATGACTAGAGAGAGCTTGAGAGAGCTGCAGGGGTAGTTTATCTGTGTATTTGTAAGCCTGAGGGCATGTGATGTAGGCATTTCTGCCATTAGAGATTCATGAAAGTTGTGATACGCGACTATTTTTCTATTGTTTCCATTATTTCTTATCATCTTGCTTGAGTAATATTTACATACTTTGAAGATCAAAATCTTCCTTTGGTCAATGGATTCATGAGCTACAAAGGATTTGTGGTAATTGAGTATTAATCATTGATTATTGTTCAATCACTCTTTTATCTATCTTTCAAAAAAAATATTTGTTAAGTGGATATTATTCTTTTTGTTTGCCTTCTACTCTTCTACCCATCCTTGCATAATCCTTTTTTCTGGTAGGCAGCCTAATTTCCTTTGGTCTATAGAATGGCATGACTCCATGCCCAATAGAATGCATTTCCAAGAGGTTTGTTTCCCTCCCTTTTACTCTTCTCTTGTTGATCCACCAAGTATAAATTGTTTTAATCATTTAAATCAAATGGGTACTGGATTATCCTCTAACATTATGAGGGTGACTCTCAGTGCTAACATTTTTTGTGTTGTTGTCGGGGAGCGAAGAATGAAGTAATCTTCCCTGGGAGAATGACATAGAATATATCCAACTCTTGATGGTAGATAGGCGCAGGACACTAATTTTACTGCAATATTCTACCCGACGACTCTAGATTCATCACAGATGAATCTATTGGTGACTTCACTGGTTTGAAATGGACAAGATACTTTCTCATAGTTATGCATTTTTTTTATTTTTTTAAATATATTTGGTTTTCCAAACCTTGTGCCTGATAGAAGTGAATGGGAAGGTCCTCTTCCTAGGTTTAGAGGAGAAAATTGGGAAGTGTCAGTTGAGTTCTTATTATATTTTCACGAGTGCATTCTTATATTCAAAGTTATACATGAAGATGTCATGATCAAGTTATTTAGATACTCCCTAGAGGGAAAATCCCATGACTGGTGTAGATCTCTTCATGTTGCCAGTGTTAATTCTTTGAAAGGTTTTCATACTACCTTTCATTCATTTTGTAAAGAACAATTTCCAGATGACTTCCTTTATCGATAATTTTTTCATGAGTTTAATTTGTTGTGTAAAGGATCTGACAGTCATCAAAAGTATGCTTGTACTGAATAATATGTTGCAGTAGAAGAGACTTTTTATGATGATCAAGAGGTTGATACTCTTCAAAATGATATGCTTTCTCATGGATATGGAGTACAAGAAAATAAACAGGTTTATGAAAGTTCACATGCTATAATTGTTTCTGATTATTGTGAATCTAAATATGTGTTTTATCTAGCTACAAATCATGTGGATGAGTTTTCTTTTAGTCAAATTTCACTTGAAATCAGTGAAACCATCTTACAAAAAATTTCATTTTTGAAGAAAAATGAAATTGTTACCAATTATAAAGCTGGGCATATACAGAAACAATCCAATCTCCAATTAGAACAGCAAGAAAAGGTATTTGTTTATGATTTTCAAGACCCTGTGGTTGATTATCTAAAGTCTTTGAGTAGTGAAAATTTCAAACCATTATTGTTTAGTGGATGTTGGTTCTATTGTATTTTTGAACCTCACTTTTCTATGCCATGGATTTCTTCTTTTTTCCGATCCAGATCAAGATTTTCACCTGTTAATCAATTCCTTGCATGGTTTCATTGGAAAACTAATTATACTTGATCAAGCAACAATTCAGCTGGTTAGGTGTAGGATGAATAAGCTCGACACTCAAGAATTTTGGTTCGCAGTTGTTTTCGTTTTATGTGGATTAGTGTAGGAACATATATAAATAAGCTCACTCCATGAGAATTTTATTTTCAACATCAATGCGTTTAGCTTGTGCATATTTCAAAGTGGATTTGATTGCGGTGAGTTTATAATATCGGTTTCATTTTACAGTGTGTTTGGTTGAGGAATTGGTCACATGTCTTAGTTTTAAGGTTGCAAGAAAGAGCTTGGTTTACGCCCAATGGATAAGGCACTCAAACTGCAGAGGCTCTTGGAGCCTCACAAGGAGGTCTCCATCCCATGTGGAGACAATTTTTGCACATGATATGTACTAAATCACATCATTAGTCTTTTCTAGTCACGTGGTAATTCCTTCTTCTATGAATCAGACATTTAAAAGTTCATAGGTTTAGAGTCATCTTTTATGATTATAAATCAAGGTGCTTGATTTTAACCTTGGGTCTAAAGTTGATCAAAATACATTTTCAAGTCTTCATGTCATCATTGTAATAGTCATCATTTGTAAAGAAGAAATGGTATCAAATTCATATCCATTTTCATAAAAATACAATACGCTGAACACTGGTTAAAGGCGCTATGAACTCACAGTGCACTGCAAACTGTCACATACTACCACTCCTAGCACTACGAACTCTTTGTAGTAGCTTATGGTGAATTAAGAGCTTGAAGAACTACTAGTGTGATGTTCAGCAACAAGAAGTGAGGTATTAACACTAGCAATGCTCAAATAGGGGATGAGTTGGAAGAAATTGCATATGTTTCAAATCCAGTTGTTTCAAATGTTACAGATCCAATATATATTAAAGAAGATCATGGTAGAATGAGAACAAGAGATGCATCAGTCAAGAGAGGGGATTTCTAAAAGGAATCTGGACATGTTGGATCGGGAGGCCAATAGGAGAATAAGAGGATAAAGAATTGTGTCTGCAACTTTCAATCATTTTTTCTATGATATCTTATATATGCAAGCTTGTAAATATACGGAATGTTTTATCCTATGCTGCTATGAATATATTGTTTATGCAAGTTATTTTCATTACTCAGAAGTTGTAGAAAATTGAACAAAAGGTTTCAAGGATTCTTGCATGTTTTTGGAATTAGTTGAGTTGATTTGCCACGAAACAGACTGCTACAGGAAATTTCACAGTGCCTGGACTCATTGGCACTGCAAACTAGGAATTTGGGACTTTTAAATTCAGATATGGGTTCTTCTAAAAAAATTTGGGGAAATGAATCATAATATCATGGACTTGCTAACTAAAAATCATCCTGACCCAGTTCACTGTTTGGGATAAAAGTTGAAATCATCACCTGTAGGAATGTTCGCAGCGCATGCTATCAATGGTGTTTTGAACTCTAATAGTTTGATAAATCTGAGTTGTAGGAGGGATGTCGGCTATCAGGGAAGGTTCAAATGGTTTCCTAGGAGTTACTTGGACATGAGGGACATGTGTTCCATCACCATATCAAGCAGCATGACCTGTTTCAAGAGGAATTTATCACAATAGACAAGATCCCAAAAAATATGAATTTGTTATGTTTTTGTTGGAATCTTTTGTAACATACTCCTAAATGGAGGATCTTATGTAGCTCCTTGGTTTATACCTCCTTAGAGTAGAGATAGATAATTCACTATATATGAAGGGGATTTTGATAAGGAAAGGGTTGAGTTCAAGACTAGAGAGAGCTTGAGAGAGCCGTAGGGGCAGTTTATCTGTGTGTTTGTAAGCCCAAGGGCATGTGTTGTAGGCATTTCTGTCATTAGAGATTCATGAAATTTGTGATACCAAATTGTTTTTCTCTTGTTTCCATTCTTTATTATCATATTTCTTGAGTAATATTTACAAACTTTGAACATCAAATTATTCCTTTGGTCAATGGATTCATGAGTTGCAAAGGATTTGTGGTAATTTTTTGTTAATCATTGATTATTGTTCAATCACTCTTTTATCTATCTTTCAAAAAAGATCTATGTTAAGTGGATATTCTTCTTTTTGTTTACCTTATATTCTTTTAACCATCCTTGCATAAGCATTTTTTTCTGGTAGGCATCCTAATTTCCTTTGATCTACAAAATGTTATGACTCCATAACCAATAGAATGCATTTGAAAGCAGTCAGTTTCCCTCCCTTTTACTCTTCTCTTGTTGATCCACCAAGTATAACCCGTTTTAATCATTTAAATCAAATGGGTAATGGGCTTATTCTCTATCAATCTGAGGGTGACTCTCAGTGCTAACACCAACCAACTCTCTTTTTTCCTTACCTAAATTTTATTTTAGCTTCTGGTTTTCCACTTCCAACTTCTGGTTGTACTCAATTTTCTGCATTGTTGTGATTTGAAATTTTTCTTGCATATGTTGGAGATGCTTCTCCAATCCTTGAGAATATCTTTGAGGGGCCTCTAATTTTTGTTTTCCATTTTTATCCTATGTTATCCTCTTCCATTTGATAACATCAACCTTATCTTTTTCTAACTCCAACATGGTAGCATAGAGAAGTTTCTCCACATGAGTCTTTGTTTTGGAGGTTCCTTCAATGGGGAGTGGATTTTCTTGTGTGGTTGTTGCCTCTCCTTGGGGTGATTTCCCTTTGGTTTAATTTAATTCTTCTAGGATATAATCCTTTACTTCCTTTGCTTGGGATGTGATGGTGAGTGTTGTAACTAGTCTTGGTCTGCTCTTCTTTTGACACTTTTTAATTTTGTTAGACCTTCTTCTTTTACGATGAACCCATTAAGCACTTGTGATTTTTAGGGGGATGACAGAGGGGGTCCTTAGTATGTTCAAGGTATATTCTACCTCTTTTTCCTCTTCCTCCATCTTTTGATTATTCTTCTTCTTAAATGTTTTGAGAGTTTGGGTCTGGTTATATTTTTAGGTTTATCATCCTTCTTCTTTTCTTCTTCACTCATCTCTACATGTGCTTCTAAAAATGTATGTTGATCGATATCTAAAAAGTCTTCCCATAAAATCCAATGTTTCAAACTTCTTAGGGCATATGAGAATATCAGTTTGATAATCCCATGATGTGCCAATAATTATTTTTTTCCCTTCTTCACTTTTATGATCATTTCCTTCAATGATTGTAGGAGAAAGTAAGGTATTCTCAAGATCTTGTCTAGTTCTTGATTGGGGAAATGTATGAGCTGATGTAGAATCTTGAATTGATAGGCATATACAACACTCATTCTTCCTTCACAACTGACATACTTGACTATGTGGTAGGCCACTTCTGGCCAAGGATGGGGAAGAATTTCTCTCTTAATTCCATTCTTGTCTTCATGAGGTTTTTAATTTGGATGAAAGAATGCCTTTTTGGCATTGATAGCTTCTTGTCTCTCGTTTATGTCCCAAGGGAGGCCCATGGGAAAGCTACACACTTTGTTGATTGATTATTCATTAAATATAATTATCAACCCTCTTAATATTGACACATACTCCTATTCCTAGATATTATGAAAATTTATCTCAAAATCTATGGAACCTTCATCATCATACCACCTAATACTTTCAAAGAACCCCAACCACTTACTTCTCTGAATTTTTTCCAAAATTTATGGGTTTTCATAGATCTTAGAAGGTTTATTAGGTTCTCTTTTATTAAATCCTACTCCCATGGTTACTCATTGATGTTTATGAGTTAAATTCTCAAGGTTTGTTTCGGGGGAGAAGAGTTTTAAAAAGAAAAATATGGTTATGCTTTCCTATAGGAGTCACTTTTCAGAGAAAATGACAGTTCAAGGCTTGTGCTTTAGGAAACTTTGGTAGTTAGAGAATTGAAATGAAAAAATCATGGAAAAATTGAGGGCATATTGAAGGTATCAAGCAACTTAAAGGTGAGATGGTCTTTTCATAGGAATTCCTACAAGAACTGTGCAAACTACTTCTATAAGAACTATGTAGACTGGTTTCTACAGGAACACGGGCCCTTGTTAAAAAACTCACGCAAACCCTATCAAGGTGATTTTCAACCATATCATTTTAAAACACAAAAATTCTAACAGTAGTTGAGAGAATTTTAAACAACAGAGAACAATTCTTGGCAAGGAGGGTTCAATGGCCACCTTCCTGTAGCAACCCTATTTCCTAGAGTGATTTCTCACTCCTTGACTAAATGATTTGTTTATCTCTCTAACCTTCTATAAAATCTCTCCTAGTCTCCCTTCGCTACTAGACAATCTCTTCTACATGGAAACAATTTGAAACTGTCCACTTACTCTCAAAATTTCGAACTAGTGCTCAAGTCACCAATTTGTTTCACTTACGCTCGAAATTTGGTTTTGAATTGTTTTCTTGTCCCAACTACCAACATGATGGTAGAGGTACTCATAAATTTGTGTCTTTGTCATATTCAGTGTTTTTGAAATTGTATTCTACTTAATTGATACATTAATCACCTTTCCCATGAATTATGGCTTCCCTCCTTGACGTGACAACTGAGAACGTCCTCGTTCTCATCACCATGAATCATATACTTTATATATATTTGACCATACTAAATATGCATGCATATATTTTTGTATGAAACTAGATTAATGTGTAAGAGAGAGGATAAATGTGATACCTTTGTTACCTTTATGTTCATATGCGTTGATATATTTGTATATTCAAGTCGTTGGAATTGCATGATGGAATTTGTTGCTCATGTCTTTGCTTCTTAACTTGGCTGATCATGTTGAAGATACCCTTCTTTATATTGCTTGGAGCTTCTCTCTGCAAATTGTTTTTGTTGCCATGGTTGAAATATGTTCTATAAGATACATGGGATCATGTAGAACTCTTTTCATGTTTGTTGCAATGTTTTCTACAAGATACATGGTATCATGTATAACTGTTATTATGTTGTCTTGAGGCATGTTCTTGTTGATATTAATATTGTTGATAATGTTTGCAATGTTAGAAATGATATTGTTGATGTTGGTGATGATCTTGTTTATTGGAAATCTATCTTTATTTTTTTAAAAGACGATCATGTAGGAACCTGTAGAGTGATCTTGTAGGTCATTTATTTTCTTAAAATAGAGAGAAAAAAATGAGAATATGGAAATGTAAAGTGTTATAAATGAAATGGAAAACAAGGGAAATTTATGGATGATGAGATGGAAAGTGTGATGATGGAAAATGATGTTTGAAGGTGCAAAATATAAAAAATTCTTACTACTCTTTTTATTTGTGGAGAAATGTTGTTGCTAAGTTTGTCATGTTGCTAATTCTTTATTCCCCATGTAGATGATTGCTACAAATAGATCCCTTTTTGTACCTACAAAAAAAAAACATTAGTATGCCAATCCATCTTTTTTTTACCCTTTTTTTCACAATATAGAGGTGTCATTGTTGGTATTCACTAATGCTCTGCCTCATCAAGTCTCTTGAATTTTTTCTTGATGATAATGCTCCTTTATTCCTCATTTCTGAGTCCACTTCCATTGGAGGTTTTCAATCACAGATATGTCCTAAACGCCTTAGTGAGGTTTTCATCTAGGTATTTTATTCTCTCTCTTTTTTCTTTTTTTTCATATCTCATTATTTGGATGGATTGAGAGAATCTCTACTATCAATCACATCTATATTTTGTGTTCGAACTATTTTTTTATACTCTTCCCTTGTCAATTTCTTATTGTAAATTTTTAGTATGAATCCATTTACTAGCAAGGGAATTCCTTCTGCATCAATGGTTATGATATATACTAAACGATTATCATGGAATTTTTCAATGATGTAGGGTCCTAGCCACCTAGTCATCATCTTTCCCTTGAATTCCTTGAATATTGAATCATACAAGATGGCCCAGTTCCCTTGTTTAAACTTGTGATGCTTGATTTTATTGTCATTCCAATATCTTGTTTGTTGTTGCACTACTTAAATGTTGAAGAGTTACTTCATCTTGTACTCATCTAAGGAATTTAGTTAATTCATCTTTATTCTGTGTTGATCATATAACCATATTCAATTAAGATGTTGTTCTTAATTTACGGTATTCAAACTCAATAGGGAGAATGGATTCATTACCATAGACTAACTCAAAGGGTGTGAGCCCTGTGGTAGTCTTCCATGTTATGTTGTGTGTCGATTCTTCTTCTATGAGTTTCTTTGACCAATTATTTTTGTTCACACTCATTGTCTTGGTGAGGATTTTTTTCATCTCTCGATTGGAGACTTTAGCCTATCGATTTTCCTGGGGATGGTAGGGTGTTGGATTTTTCTGTCATATGTGGTGATCCTTCATGATATGCTCAATAAGTATGGATGTGAACTAAGCTCCTTGGTTTTTTACTGTCTCTCTGGGATACCCAAATCCTGAAAATATGCATTATTGGAGGAATGCAACTACATTTTGTTCTATGGCATCCTACATATCCTTTACTTCATCCCACTTGGTCAAATAGTCAATGCATACTAGTATGTACTTATTTTATCCTGAGGTTGGATAAATTGGGTCTATAAATTCCATGCCCCACTTGTCAAATGGTTCCAATGATACTTGGCGATGCAAGGGAATTTCATTCCTCTTTGTAGGATTCCATACCATTTGACGGTCATCATAATGTAGGGTGTATTGTTTAGAATCTCTATGTAGGTTCGGTCAATAGTATCTAGCCTGCAAGATATTGTAGGTTTTTCTCTTTGTTTCATAGTGTCCTCCACATGGTTCATTGTGACAAGCAAGGAGGATATCATGCACCTCATCTTCTCTCATGCATATCCTCAATAGATGGTCTAGAATAAGTTTGAATAGATACCCTGCTACCCAAGTATAGGTTGTTCTTTTCCAGACAATATTACATCTCTCTCGGTAGGATAAATGTTGAGGAAACCTCCTTGTTGTCAGATAATTTTCAATGTCGGAAAACTAGGTGGTTTGTGTTGATATGGAAAAGAGGTGCTAATCTGGGAAATGATCATCAATCATGCCTTATTTAGTAGGAATGGTCAACCTGAACAAAAACTATGCAACAACATTATACTTCCCATGCTTCTCAAGAATATTTAGATCAAATTGTTGTAATAAAAAAATCCATCTAATCGTCTGACCATTGATGTTAGGTTTCTTTATCAAATATATAACGACAACATGATCAATATGTACACAAATTTTATACCCTGTAACATAATTTCTACATTTATTTAGAGCATGAACTACTACTAAAAATTCCTTTTATGTAACAATGTAGTTTATCTTTGTACCATCCAAGTTATTACTTATGAAATAAATTGTATAGGGCTTGTTATATTCATTTTTTCCTAAGAATAATCCTACAAATTTATCTAATGCATTAGTAAGAATATGAAAGGGAAGGGCCCAATTAGGATTCTATAGCACACGAGTAGTTGAGAGTCTTTATTTTATTGTTTCAAATTCTTGTTAACAGTTTAGATTCCAACAATAATCTACATCTTTTGATAGCAAGGTAAATAAGGGAGACTCTATCTTACTGAAGTCTTTGATGAATCTCCTATAGTATCTTGCATGTCCAAGAAAACTTCTGATATCTTTTGGTTTCAGAGGGGTAGTAAGTAGTGTGATGATTTTAAATTTATTTTTGTCTACTTCAATCTCTCTGGAGGACATATGGTGTCCTAACACAATCCCTTCATTCATCATCATGTTAGATTTTTCATTGCTAAGGGATAGGTTCATTTCTCTACATCTTTGGAGAAATTTATCCATATTTTCTAAGGCCTCATCACATGAATTCCCATAAGCGGTAAATTCATCCATATAAATATCTTCTTTATCATGGATGGGTTCTTAAAATATGTTAAGTATTGTTCTTTGGAAAGTGTCTAGGGAATTATGTAGGCCAAATGGTAAGACGTTGTAAGCAAATGTGCCCCAGGGACAAGAAAATGTTGTTTTGTCTTGATCTTCAAGACTAAACTGAATTCGGTTATATCCACTAAACCCATCCATGAATGAAAAATATTACTTCTCGGCTAAGACATCCTAGAATTGGTCAATGAAGGGTAAGGGGAAATGGTCCTTTATTTTATCCTAGTTTATCTCTCGGTAGTCCACACATATCCTCCATGTCCAATTCTTTTTTAGGGCAATAACTAGTGGATATACCCACTCACTATATGAAAATTGGATATATGAATCTGATATCTAACAAATTTTGCATTTCTTGTTTAAAGATATCCTTCAATCCAAGGTTCATCCTTCTTTGGGGTTGCCTAACAAGTTTACAATCCTCTTTGATGTAAATATGGTGATTACATATGGAAGGTTGGATTCATTTCATATCCTTATAATCCCTTGCAAAGGCTTCAATGTTTCTTTTTAGCACATCTAATAATTTTTGTTCTTGTTGATTGGTAAGTTTAGTGATGATTTTGAGTGTTTTTGCAGCGCTGATATCTATGGTTTTAACGGAGGGGTCTTCAATTTCAGCAGTGAATAAATTTGCTCATAAATCTGTTTTATTTTCAGCAGAAATTTCATATCTGATCTCATCGTTTATCTCTTCTATTTTCACATCAGTTGGATATTGGTTTTGCAGAAAATTCACAAGGAGCATGTCTTCATCAATTTCACTACTAGTTAAGGTTGTGTTGATTCTATAGATAAGATAGGAAGTTGTTTGGACCATATATTCTTCTTCTTCTACACACATTGGAAGGTTTTATGTTATCACAGGTTAGGCAGGAGGATAAAGAATAATATTTATTTGGGATATGCCATCAGTTACAGTCATGTTGTCTACCCTACAATCGATGTATGCATTTGTTGTGTCCAACCAAGGCCTCCCCAAAATAAGAAGGTACCCATTAAATTGAGACTTTGTTTGAAGAACTAAGAATTCGATATGATACTCCTAAGAATCAATAGACATTATTGTATCTTCCAACATCCCTTCAGGTTTGAATGTGGATTTGTATACCAACTATAGGGTAGTGGGAGTATCTCTCAAGAATCCCTGAAGGTTGAGTTTTAACATGGTATATTTTTTCATATTGTTGATGGCATCCCCTAAATCTATGAGAGTATTTTGTATCAAGGTTTTGTTGATGTGAACATTCACTAAAGGGATCCCTGGATCCAAGTACTTAGGTACAATTAGCTTCCCATGCATGAGTTCAACTAGTTGTCCTATAACATTTATTGTAAGGGTGTCTTTCCCTTTTCTCCCCAGCCTTCTAATGCACTCGTTTTTGATAAATCTATTGGAAATGGGCACATCCTTGATGGATTGCAGGAGAGGTGTATTTACACACAAACTCTTGAGTTATGCTAAAATTTCTTTCTCTTCATATGTATAAGTTTTATTTTCATTTAATCTTTCAGGATAAGGAGAATTTTGTGGTTGAGGCAAGATATCATTTTTCTCAAATTATACATCTTTTATGAGCTTTGGTTGTTGTAATAATTTTCCCAATCTAATATTAATTTCTTGTACTTCCAAGGAATAAGTATGATAAGGTGTTTTTTTTATGTACATAGGTTGCACCTACTTGTTATTCGAATTGGGGAAAAGTTGAGAAGGTAGTTGAGGTTGTTTAGGAGAAACACTATTTTGACTAATGTTATTGGGTTGAAGAGGAGGAGGCATTAATGTTGGTTGCTGAAAATTTTGGGGCCTCCATCCTTGTAGAGTTTGACTCCACCGAGGTTTTTGGTTTTGTGCCATGCCAGGGAAGGATTGGTATGGAAGAGGAATTGGTGGTCCTTGATATTGCTAAGGATTTGGATTTGTCTGAGGATATGGATTGGGATTATACCATGGTTGAGAAGAGATTTTCATATTATATGCACCAAAATTTTGTGTAGGATTGAAGTTCAAACCTGTTTGGAAGGGCCTTGGTGCTCAATGCCTCCTTTGATTGATGAAGTATAGTTATTCCACATTCTCCTCTG
This sequence comes from Picea engelmannii, assembly GCA_009831015.1. Lineage (NCBI taxonomy): Eukaryota > Viridiplantae > Streptophyta > Pinopsida > Pinales > Pinaceae > Picea > Picea engelmannii. Next base: position 549,175 of record ML786141.1, read on the forward strand.
CTCCTCAAAATGTATCTTTCAATCCTGGAAAAGAAGGACATTTGTTAATTGGATTATTTTCTTCACAAATACCACAAACATCTATAAGGTCTAGAGCACATTCATTTCTAGAATGCTTCTTAGTGCATTTAGGGAAATAGATGGCCAATGCCTTTTGTGCTTCCTTGTTATTATTTTTGATCTATAAAGTATCCATTTGCATGGATAAAGAATGTAATATATTAGTTTTCATATCTTTTATTGACCTTCGTAATTCATTTTTTAAATGAGTTGTAGATACTATTTCTACCTTTTTTAATGGAGGATCTTGAATGTTTTTTGAATATTTTCTTGATGTCATCATGGTCCATTTTATACATATCTCCATTGGATAGGATATTCAATGTCTCCATGGGATCCTATCTTACTCCTTTAAGTAAGACAAGATTGAGTGAGTCCTCATCCAGAGTATAGTTGTGAGCTCTCTTATAGCTCAGCTGAAATCTCTCTTCAAAGTATTCTAGAGATTCATTTAGTCCTTGAGTCATTCTGAAGATCTTTTCCCTTGTGTCCCTTGTGTTGGGTATGTTCTATATTATTTGCATGGTTAGAACTAGTGTTTGGAGGAACATTCAGTTGGATGAGAAAAAGACAGTTTGTAGTGGCACTTTCAACTACAAAAACTTAATACATGGTATCCATTCATGCAAGCAAGGAAGCAGTATGGTTACAAAGATTGTATTCATTATTGGGTTGGTACAACAAGCTGTAAGGATAGATTATGATAGTTGGATGCCAACGTTTCTAGCAAAGAACCCAACTTATAATTCAAAGATAAATAATATTGATGTTCAATATCACTTTATGAGAGACATGGTTGAAAAAAATAAGGTGTTGTTGATGAAGGTGGACACTTTGAATATTGTTGCATATTCATTAAAAAAATATGTGAGCACTGAGAAGTTATCTTGGTGTAGAGGATTGTAACACCCCAGGTTCTGAACCCCCATTTTAAATAATGTATTGTTACAATGATGAGAGGACAGGGTGCCCAAACAATTATTAAAAGGCCAGTGTGCCCAATAAATCTAATGTTTTGGTCATTATTAATAATAAACACATCGTTGGCTGCTAGACGGACAATGAATAGATTTATAGGGGGCTATGATTCCACAAGAGAGGGGGATTGAGGGGCTAAGTGTGTATTCCTATGTTAATTACCCTTTTTCCCTAAGGGAGGGGATCGGTTACGTGAGCTTCTTGGGGAAGGCCATGAGGTTCTTGATTCCCCACAAAGTTACTTAAACCCACCTCGGGTCTGATGGGGGGGTTCGACTGTTGGCGTGTTTGTTGATTTCCTATACGTTCCTTCATTTCCCTCACGCACTTCTATGCACGCACTTACCCATTCATTGATCCATCCACATCTTAGCTTGGGAAAGGGAACTGAATTGTTGAAGAATTAGCCACGGGATAGTTGGTTGTAATGATCACTGGTGCAATCCAGCCATAACCTGGGGCCTACATGTCTAAGATGCATTGGCATGTGCCCCATTTTTCTCACAACTGCGAGTCCTGAGAGTTCCATCATTGATATTCTGGACCAGCTATGCTGGAGGCCCCAAAATAAAGGAGAGGGACTGCCCGAGGTACTACGTGACAGAGAAGGGTGGAGGTCCATTCTCTTGGGGTGGTACAAGTTGGGTATAAGAGAGCTGGGTACTTGGATTGCTTTGGGTGTTGGGAAACCTGTGAGAGATTGAGATTTGACTGGTTTGGGAACCCAAGTACACTCTGGAACCGTCCTTGTGGATTCATAGCCCTGGCTCGGGGGTGACACTGTTGTTGAGATTTGGAGTAGTGGTGTCTATGGTTGAGCGGAATGTCCTTGGTCTGCAGTCAGTTGGTGTCATCTTCCATAAATATAAGTGCTCTTTGTTATGGTATCATTTACATGTATATGAATGTATTTCCTTTGTATATTTAATTATCATTTAATTGAATCTTTAGACTATGCATGTTTTTTGACTACTATTGTGCATGTCGTTAAAGTCTTTTCTTTTATACATCCATAAATTTTAAAAAGGTATTGTAAGAGAAATAATTCCAAGGGTGGGATTGAAGGTAGCATGCCCCAGCCTGTGGGCGGTTGGGGATGTTACAGAATGGTATCAGAGATTTTAGTTGAAACACCGGGCTGGTATGGGCTGGGTCTGTTGGTCAGAGTCTTGGGGTCGAGATCGAATTCTGACTGTGGAGTTGAAAATATCAGGAGGAATGGCATTGCAGAATCTACGCAGGAGATAGAACGTCAGAGACCCGTGTAAGGGGTTCGAAGGATCGTGATCATCCCCTTCGAATTCAAGAGTGATCACTATTGTAGGATTGGGCAAGATCTAGGATCATTGGATCGGAGGATGGGAGAACAGGGTTCATCCAATGAAAATGAAGTAAGGGTTAAGGTCACCACTGTCATATCCCATTGGAGAGTGAGATCAACAGACATGAGTCATTGTGGGGAACCAAGTTGCATGGAAGATAATTTCCCAAGGCGGTCCTACAATCCAAACCACAATTTCCCCAAGGGGCTACGTGTCAGCATCAGGAGAATTACGGGGAGTAAAGAGGGTTACTCAAAACTGTCAATGTGTGCCCACGCAAATTGAAAGGCATGCAATGATGTGACATGTTAGGGCTCGAACATCGAAAATATGTATAGCCAAAGTAGATCCCGATAGTCGATCACCAAGAGGTACATGTCAACAGATCAATGAATCTGGAGAAATCTATTCGAGAGAATTTTAGTTGATATTTTAAACTCCCGAAGCACGGAGATATAGAGAGTTGAAATAAATATTGATCGTTCGATCATCTGAAATAGATCTTACTCACCAGATTGTTTGGAGTAAATCTCAAGTGTCATATCGCCAGAGGTGAGTCTGGGCCATCTGATCCAGAAGAGATGTGGCGTAAATCTGTGGATTTCAGGTGAAGGCCCGAAGTAAGCCTCAATCGTCCGACTCAAGAGCACACGCAGAATAATCGCGTGTACTTCGAGGGGTTTGAAGTTTGACATTTCTGAAGTCTGAAGACCCAAAGTAAGCCTCAACCATCAGATTAAGAAGGACATACGATGAAAATCCATGGACTTCGGGTGAAGACCCGAAGTGAATCTTAGTCATCCAATCCAGGAGGACACATGGCAATAGATTAGCTAGTTCAGGAATGTGGATTTCGAGAGAATTGGAAGTGTGCTAGCATGGAAACTCCCAAAGCCCAAAGAGCCGAAGTGATGGGGCATGATGACATCACCTAGAGGTGATGTGGATCCTTGAATTCTCGAAGTGACGTGGCTTGCGAATGTCACCTGGGATAGCGTGGACACATGGGATGTGTGCCATGTGTCAATAAGTTTTGAGCATATGGAGTATTGAAGAGTTAGTTAGAACGTGACACGTTTCACCCACTCGATTGGGCCACGTGTCCGCTTCTAGTATTTTTCCACGTGGTGACAGATCGTGCAGTCTGGAGATTGGGCACTCCAGAGGGGAAAGATCTGATAGGTTACATTGGGTCGAAAAATCTTGAAGGCCAGAGTACATATCGACCGTTGATTCTAGAAGACACACATCGAAGGATCACTGACTTCGGGTGAAAGCACTCTGGGAGAAAGTGAAAGAGGAAAGTTTTGAAACTTATAAATCCCAAAGAGCTGAAGTGATTCAAAGTCATTGATCTGTGGGATGACACCCATCGGTAGATCATGAACTCTGGGTAAAAGAATTCTAGGAGGAGGCAAGCGAGAAAAGTTGAGAGTCCCAAAGCATGAAGTCCTGAAGTGGATCTCAATCATTAATTGTGAAAGATGATGAGGACCATTGATCCAGTCCTGGATGAAAGTTTTGAAATCCCAAAGCTCTGGACAAGCACTTTTCAGCTAAGCGCAGGGTCATGGTCATGGTCATATGTAGATTGGGAGCTGAGGGAAGGAGGGCTAAGGGCCGAATTGGTGGTCTTTGAGATAGAAAAGTGATAAGGAAGGATTTAGCCATGGTCACCTGGGAAGGTAGTTTGAAGGAAGCGCATGCACAAGATGAAATTATGTGTCAACAAAGGATAACAGGACATCGTTATTTTTGGAGAATGGGGATATGATCTCCATGAACAAAAAAAAGAAAGAGACCTGTAGCATGGTTTGGAAATTGTGTTTATCATATGCATAATTCTAACAAAATGGTCGCTTGCACATTTTGCAGAATTAAAGGGTTTAAACACATCAACTCAAGATGTGTATTGAGGAAATGGAAGAAGGCGAGGGAGCCTCCAATCATGATAAGGAGGCCAAAGGCCAGAATACCAAAGTTGGTAATGTAGAGACAGAGTCCAATGGACACAAGGGAAAAGGAGAGAAGGAAATGTTAATAGAAACGGTAAGAAGCCTGAAGATGGAAGTGTAGAGCTGCAAAGAAGACAACGAGAGACTAATGAGAGAGAAAAGTTAGATAAATGCTCGAGTATTGCAAAGCTTAGATCAGTTGCAAAGACAAACGAAGAAGGGATCAAAATCAAAACAAGAGGAAGAAGGCAGGTTCCATGAAAGAAGGGATGATCATGGAAGAGTTGGCTATTCCAGAAGTGCTAGTAGAGCTCATGGACACCACTCACCTCCTTACTCATAAAGAAATTTTTATGCATCAGAAGATCTCGTAAGCAGTCTAGAGGTGTCTCCTGTCAAACACCAAAGAAGGAAACAAGAGGTAGATAGTTTACAAGGAGAGATGAGGAAGCTCAAGCCACCTTCCTTTAAGGGTGAAAGAAAAAGGGAAGATGATGCCAAAGCATGGTTTCTTGGGCTCAAGAGATATTTTTCAGTTGCATAACTATTCATCCAACCTAGAATCCAGGATTTCCACCTACCATTTACACGGGAAAACTACAATGTGGTGGGACCAACTGAAGCAAGTGGAACATGTTAATGAAAGTAAGATCACTTGGAAGCAGTTCAAGAAGTACTTCCAGAAGGAGTACCTCTCAGAGAATTTCTATGACAAGAAAATGTAGGAGTTCTTTGAACTCAGGTTGGGAAGCATGACTATGGCTGAATATGAGAAGAAGTTATTGGGATTGTTAAAGTATGTCAAGTTCATTGGTGATGAGAAAGTGAAAATACAAATATTTCTAAGTGGACTGCCCAGCCTTTTATAAGGAAAAGATCAATTATGATGAACCCAAGACATTTACTGAAGCCATTAGGAAGGTTAAATATTTGTATGAGCAAGGCCAAGGAAGAGAATCCCTATAGAAATATTGGAAAGACAAGAAGAATAAAAAGTCTGCTTAGAGGAGGAAAGGATTCAAACCTTCCTTCAATAAGAATGATCTTAATAGAAATCATCAAGATCAGTATGTTAAGGGGGATTTCAAGAAAGAAGATTCCTTGGGAAAAAGGGGAAGACCACCAATCCAATGTTGGGGATGCAAGGAAGAACACATGTACAAGGATTTCCCACACAGAAAGGACATAGTGAAGACTGTGCACAACATCCAAGAGGCTACAACAGTCAAAGATATGGGAAGAATCTATGCAGCTTTAAATGATCGAAAAGCAGAGTACCAATCCAATATGATCGAGGTGGAAGGTAAGATCATAAATCAAACTGTTGCTATTTTGATTGATTCAGGAGAAAGTCATTGCTACATTAATCCTAAGATAGTAGATAGATTACATTTGCAGAAAAGTAAAGTTGGAAAAGCAAGTTTGGTTCAGTTAGCCACTGGAACCAAAAGAAGAATCCATGATATGGTCAGAAGTTGTTCCATAAGTCTTAATGCCATGAATACTAGTATGGATATAAATATCATACCATTGGGGCCCTATGATATTATGATTGGAATGGATTGGTTGGATAAGTATCTGATGTCTTAGATTGTAATAAAAAGACATTTACATGTCTTGATGGACATGGAAAACAGAGCAATGTGAAAGGAGTTCCAAGAACCATCTCTATAAGGGAGATTTCAGCCTTACATATGAAAAGATGTTTTAGGAAAGGATGTCAATTGTATGCAGCTCATGTGGAAGAGCCAAAAAATACAAAGGGGCGAAGCCTCGAAGATTTCTCGGTACTACAAGAATTTGAAGATGTATTCCAAGAAATACCCGTATTTCCACCAAGAAGGGAGATAGATTTCTCAATTGATTTAGTGCCAGGAGCTGCCTCGGTGTCAAAAACACCTTACAGAATGAGCACACTAGAGTTGAAAGAATTACAAATGTAGTTGGAGGAATTGTTGAAGAAAGGGTACATACTTCCAAGTGTTTCACCTTGGGGAGCACCAGTACTTTTTTTCAAAAAGAAGGATGGAACCTTGAGGTTGTGTATTCACTTCCGACAGCTGAACAAGTACACTATAAAGAACAAGTATCCTCTACCTCGAATTCATGACCTATTTGATCAACTAAGAGGAGCAAAGATATTTTAAAAAATTGACCTGCGGGAAGGATACCATCAGGTAAGAATCAAGGAAGAATACATTTATAAGACAACCTTTAGGACCATGTATGGGCATTATGAATTTGTAGTGGTGCCATTTGGACTGACCAATGCACCAATTGTATTCATGTTCTTAATGAATGGCATATCCAGGAATTATTTGGATAAGTTTGTCATCGTATTCCTGGATGACATACTTATCTATTCTAAGTCTGAAGAGGACCACAAACTTCACTTAAGACTAGTATTGCAAGTACTGAGAGAACATCATTTGTATGCCAATTTGAGTAAGTGTTCTTTTTATCAAAATAAGATCCATTACTTGCGACACATTATTTCAGAGCAGGGCATAACAGTAGATCTGGAGAAGATCGAAGCCATCAGAGGATGGCCAACACCCAGAAATGTGTCTGACGTCAGATATTTTATGAGATTAGTTGGATACTACAGAAGGTTCATAGTAGATTTATCTAAGATTTATCATCCCATCACTTCTTTGCAAAATAAGGGAACTAAATTTGAATGGACACTCAAGTGTGAAAATAATTTTAATATGTTGAAGGAATTACTTACTAGTGCACCTGTGTTGAAGATTGTTGACCCAAATGAAATTTTTTTGGTATGTACAGATGCATGTAAGGAAGGAATTGGGGGAGTCCTCATGCAAAATGGACATGTCATTGGATATGAGTCCAGAAAGATTAAGAAACATGAGAGGAACTATGCCAAACATGACTTGGAACTTGCTTCCAATGTTCACTCCTTGAGGATGTGGAGGCATTATCTCATGGGGAAAAATTTTGAATTGAGGACAGACCACATTGGCCTGAAGTATATTTTTGAACAGCCGACCTTGAATGCTAGGAAAACAAGATGGTTGGAATTTTTAACTGAATATGACTTCGATATCAATCATATCAAGGGAAATGAGAATAAAGTTGTCGATGCACTTAGTAGAAGAGTGCATATCATGCATTCTACTACTGTCAGTATGCATCAGTCAGACTTGAAGAGTAGAATTTTACATGGCCTTGTTATAGACCAGCATTACCTACAGGTAAAGGAAAAATTACAGTAACGAGATGTACAACAGAAAATAAAGGAGTATGAGATAAAGGAAGATGGATAACTCATGCATAAAAATAGAATCTATGTTCCTAGTTTTGGAGAACTGAGGAATTTGGTACTGAAGGAAATGCATGATGTTCCTTATGCTGGACATCCAGGTGTTGGCAGCCAATTCAATTTTTTCTATTGTCCTATGAGCTGCCTACACCTACGTCTTTTGAATTTAAAATTGACGTCGCATTTTGAAAATAAACGATGTTTTCATTTCTTGCGACAATTTGCAAATTGGTTTTCATTTAGTTTTCACGAATGCAAGCGTGAAAACTCCTCCATCGTTTTGAACTGTCATGATCTTTGCATTGATATTTTGAATGGCACTTACCTTTGGTTTATTACTAAGTGGCTAGRAGGATTTTCGAACTATGCYTATTTGCCTATTCTTACTTTGATTGTGCAACTTGATTTTATTAAACTTATGAGGCATTGAGCAGTGTTGGTTTATACTTGACTCATTGAATCACATGAGGTCCATCATTTAGTTTTGTTTTTATATATAATATGATCCTTATGTTAAATTTTTACATAGCCCTTGCCTTGTCAATTTTATGAAATCGATTGTCACAATGTTTGAAAACTTTTGATTAACACATTTATGCAATGGCGAGTGGTTAATTTTTGGGTTTGATTTTACATTGAATGAAAATGGTTTGAAATATTATAATGGCACATTGGTATATCATCCACCGTTTAATTCTTTGGTTGAACGAATGATATGGTTTTGAGATGTGTTATGAACAGAGGATTAATTGGCGGTTGTACTGGTGTAACGTTGACTGTATGGCATAACACTTACCTTTTCTTTCATTGGTTGGCCAAACGATATGATTATTGAGCTATGTTATGATGGTTTGAATAGCTATGTAAGCCGGTAGTCGTACCTTTCACCATAACTATCATGCCTAGCCAGAGATAACCTCCAACCCCCTCGCACACTTTGCATCAATGCCTACCTCCTTACCAGGGTTATCTTTGTTGATTTTTGGGAAAATCTCTAAACCTACTCTGTTCAAACCCTTGTCCCTTAGCCCAGCTCTCGGTGTGTTATCTCCTAGATCCTGAAGGGTGAATTGAACCCTCATGATTTTCAGAGTCGATTGTGGTTTCATTTTTCCAGAGAAAACTGCCCTGAATTTGCTCCCAGAGTCACGTTTTTGCGTGAGCGATTATGGGAAAACGAATTCGAATTAGATCAAGCCGTTGAAAACCCAGAACCGTTTTCAGCCCCTTTACCCTCATTGCGGGCGGTTTTCTCAGAAATTGAGTGGATACAGAGATCTATCTCTCATTTTTCAGGTCAATTTTTCAGTGGCTGGAACATGCGGTTTGAGTCTGTGAGCATTTGCCAGAATGCTTATCACTTCTCCAGACCTGTGCTTCAAATCCCTTCTGCCTGTCCAACCTTGTGCTTCAACTTTTTATTGAAACCCTTGATCAATCGTCACACAGGTATGGAAATTTTGATATCATTTCATTTTGTAAATAATCGCTTGTTTATATAACGAATTTAAATTCGTTTTGAATAGCTCTGTTTCCAGCATTGATTCGCTCAGTTACATTGCATGCATTCTATATATGGACTGGCTTTGAATAGAAACACATTTTAATTCGATTTACGATTTGATCATGCCCAGGATGATGAATTGTTCTATAATTGGCTCAGACCCGATTTTATTTGATTTCTGTCCAGGTTATGGTTATCAATACTGTTCGATTTTGACTGTGTTACACCCAGCAATTAAAATCGGTGGCGATTTTTGGTCAATACTGTTACGCATGTTTCGTTTTGAGTATATCGTAATAGCCTTTCCATATTTGATTACAACAAAATGAATCTTATGCATAATCTATACAGCCTGCCTATCTTTACTATTGATTGCAACGATATGAAATCTATGTAATTTGCTACAGCTGTAACATATATGTTGTGTTCGATGATATCGATTTTAGTTATGTGGTGGAATATCATATCTTGTATACGATTATGTTTGATTATGGTTGTGTTGATTACGATTACATCGTATCTCATATCACTTGATTCATTGCTTAATTTCGTTTGATACAAACAGGCCTGTCAAAGTTTGACCATGTTTTATGGTAACTGAAAACAGAGCATTCTGTACTCTGTTTTGATTGCATTTATTTTGATATTGTTTAATTTAAAAGATAATTTCACTTGAATTATTAGTAATTCGTTTTGATGATGAAAAGAAAATTAAATTGGATTTGATTTCTTTTAAGATTTTATTTGATTGCTATTTGATTCCATATGCTATTTTAGACTAGCTACATAATCAGATGATTCTGTAGCTAAGTCTGTAGGATCATTTTTTTTGTATTTTATCACTCAAATATCTTTCTAATTTGATCTTTGTGTTCTATTGTAGGTAAATTCGAATTGCAATTGAGTTTATGTGCAGTTGGAGGATATCTCAAGGATTTCACTTGCATTTTTAGTTACTTAGTTTAGGAGATTTTGGGATCTTTTCTTGATTATGTAAAACTGTTTGATAATTATCCACAGGGATGTTTTACCCTGTGGAGAAACCTATATATACTTATGATTTTTGTAATAATGATCATCCTCATTTGTGGCAGAACAAGGATATGTAATTATGATACAAACTGGAGCAGAATTGATGTTTTGTCATAGCTTTAGCTTCTCAATATATCAACATTTTGTTTCAAGTTTTGTATATCACTTTGCTTATGGTTTACGACTACTTTAGCTATCTAAATCAAATGCAAATGATATAATTTTATTACTGTTATCCATATCTTGTTTCTTCCAAATAGATATGTAAAAACATAGCAATTGTTAATTCATTTTGTGAATGACAGTTTTATCTTCTTCATAGATTGAATTGTTATATATAAGTTTTTGCATAACAGGTTTCCCTTATTGCAGGAATTTATAATCAGAAGATTGTTATGATTTTCTTTTATGTCTTGTTTGTCCTATAAAACACTTCAAGAAGCAGCGCAACTGATCGTTTATGAGAAGCTATTGAACTAACCGGTGCGAATTTCTTCCTCCGACCAACTTAGAAGTTATCACACACAGGGCAGACTTGGAGCGTTTCCAGGTCAATTAATTTGTTGTTTACTGTTTCATTAAGTAGTTTAATTTAGATATAATCTTAATTAGATTTATTTTCTTAATTTCAGTAAATATATTAGATTGTTTAATTTTAGTAATGTTTATTTCTTTTTCATAAAATATAAAAAATCAAAAAGAGATCCTTGGTTGTCTTAGGGCAGAATATACATGAGTTTTGCAGGTTTTAATCAAATCTGTAGATTGTTTATAGTGTACATTTGTGAATAAGCAATATAGCAGCTGATAATTAGATAGTTGATTTGAGTTATTATGATAGTAATTAGTAGTTTGTAGATAGAATAGTTAGAATAGTTTATATTTAGTATATTAGTTCCTTTTCTTTGTTTTATTAGTTTCTAGTTTCCTTTATTAGTTTCTTGTATTTAGTTATAGTTTAGTTTGTTTTATTTATTTTAGTTAGATTACTTAGCTCAGATCAATTCTCTCTTTGGTTTTCATAGAAGACCTTAGAGCAGCCAACGGAGTCGTTAAACTCGTCAGGGTGGTCCATTCCAAACGGCTTGGGTTATTTAGACAACCCCGGACTGGTTCCACTCTCCCAGTTGACGGAAGGTCATTTTCGCCCGTCAACAAATGGCGCTAGAAGGAGGGCCAACTGACAAGATGGCCTTGTAGGAGACTTTACTTCAAATTTATTCATTTTCCCTCATGGCTCCCCAAATCACTGTGTTGGAACATGCTTTCAACTTCTCATTACCCAATGTTCCCAACGAGACAGTCTCTCGCTTGTCCAAGCTCACCTTTGATGGTGAAGGCAATACATCTGCTAAAGACCACCTTAACAAGTTTTGGTGCAAGTGCATCAAACATGACATCTCAGATTTAGGAGTTTTATGCAGACTTTTTGCTTTTACTTTTAGAGGTCGAATCAAACAATGGTTTGAATCCTTTCCAGCATGTCACATTTTTGATTGGTTTCAATTTGTAGATGAGTTTCTAAATGCTTTTGAAATTTATGATTTTGATCAATTATGTGAAGAATTTCATACTTCGCTAATCAACGGTGATCCATCTTCAGAACACCTTTTGACAAGATTCTATCATATCCTCTGTAAATTTAACCTCGATGACATGTCATTGGCATTAAATATTTTCTATGATGCTTCCATCCCTTCCATTCAGTCATGTTCAATCACGAACGAAGAACCAATTGAAAATCCTATCACTCAACTGCAAGAACAATTTTCTTCGCAAGAAGAAAAAAATTCTTCCGATAATGTTGAACAAGCCAGGGAAGTAGAATCTATTGATCAGGTCCTTATTGACAACCAAATTGGTTTTTCCTTTGAATCATTGTATTTTAAGTCTTCGAATAGTATGGAAGATGATTTGATTCTGGCTCAGGGTGAATACCCTCATTCTTGTAACTCGTGTTGTAATCAACATTTAAAATCAGTCATTGAAGAACACTTAAGCAACAAAAATCTTCTTGAATGTTCTAGTATTCCTATGAAATTGATTAGAGAAGAAGAAACTTTAAACCTTGATTCTCCAAATGCACTTTGTTCACAGGAAAGACTAGATGCTTGTCACATAAATTTTGAATTATCTATCACACAAAAGGTAAATCCAGATGATCATATTATGTTAAGGAATTCATCACCAAAACAGAGTAAGGGTTTTAAAGAAAGTGAAGAGAATTGTCTTGAGAATACAATTGTTGATTATCATAGTTCAAGAGATTCTTTTTATATGCTTATTTCTGATTCATTTTATTCTTTATATCCTGATCTATTCCTAGATTCTGGTGGACTTGACATCCTACCTACAACATCCTTCTCTTTTCCACCACAATCATATCCTTTCGATATAATGAATTTTGGTGAAATTAATTCCAAACCTAACATTGATAAAACCGGATTTGACTCTTGTTCGCTTTCATCACTCACATGGGAAGAGGACATGTTGCGAGATTATTTTACACAGTTTATTGTTGAAAAAGACAATGCATTATATTTTATGAAGATCAAACATTCTAAGTTTCATACTCGTTCTTTGCTTAGCTCGAATCTTAATGTTGATGCTTCACATTTTGAAATGATCAATCGCATCAAAGAAAACATTCAAACCAATAATCTAATCGATTGCACGAATCCTCCTATGATGAGCTTTCCATTGATATATTCATTTCATCAAAGTCATGGTTTGCATCCGCATTTTTGTGACAGGATCTTAGAGTGGCTTGAATATTCATATATGAAGAAATTTCACAATAAAGACAAAGTTGAGCTTGCTTTCTTTTTACCCAAGTATCTTGGAAGTAGGCGTGACATATTTCATTTAGATCCTCCATGTGAAGAAATTAATGAGTACTTAGAGAATTGTCAAGAGGATGGGGCATTTCAGCCTCAAGTGATGGTTATTCCATTTCCTCATAATCCTGACGAGTTTTTCAAAACTACTTACACTCACCCATGCCATTATGACCCTTATCACGGAAAGATTGTGCAATGGCTGGAGGATTCGTACAACAAGAATATCCAAGGAAGTGGTAAGATCATGCTTACTTTATTTCTAGATGATGATTATGAAGGTAAGCGTGATATGTTTCTGTTATTTGATGATATATTACCATTCTTTTCAATAATGCTTGATCTTGTTTTCATTGCAGAATTGGAATCACTTCGATGGCTACATTGGAAACATGACTTCACGTAGTATTCTGGTTTATTTAATAGTTAGGGTTTTTGGATCATGTTGTCATTGATGCCAATGGTTTGTCATTGATGCCAATGGTTTGATTACTTGGGAGATTGTTGGATCATATGTCATTGATGTAAATGGTTTGGTTTGATTGATGTCATTGGTTGATGTCAAGTAATTGATTGATATGATTCCCTTGATGAGAATGTTATATGTCCAAGTGGAAACCAATCGATGCAAAGGTAAACAAATCGATGAACTCCAAAGTGGTCCCCTTATGGTGAAA
>ML786141.1:595208-617222 GCA_009831015.1 Picea engelmannii
TTATCTCCCTATGTGTGAGTTTAATCTAGAAAAGCATGAAACTAGCCTAGATTGAACATGTGGGCATGTGTGGGCCCGTTACAAACTTTTAAACTCTCCTAGTTTTTTGATCTAAGAAAGCCAAAATTCAACCACTACTCTAGATTTGTTGACATGTGGGCATGTATGGGCCCATTACAAGAGTGTGTTTGACAAAATGAAACTAAGAGGGGTCTCGAAAGAGTCGTTGTCCTCTCCAAAAGTTTTTGAAATTTTTGTTAAGGGAGATGAGATCGTTTTCGCAAACCCTTTCTGGTTCTCAAGATCGCTCAATGGCGCAAGAGAAGAGCATACTCAAGATTGTTACTTGCAATTTCCGGTCCCAAAATGTGAGTTTATATGTGATTAGAATTGATGTTCAACTTAGATTTGTAAACCAAAGCAAGCCATCCATGTGGCAAAAAGCAAAATAAGGGAAAATGATTTTTATCCACCTAAGTGCCTATGTTTGCTTGATTATCCCCTTTATAAGTTGAGCGGTCTAAGTGGTGCAGTATTTAGAACATGCATATCATCATTCTTTACAAGGAAAATGCTTTTTCCCCACATCCAAGAGCTTACAATGAAAATTTTAGTTCAAATGTGCGGCCTCATGTGTGGACAGAGGTGCATATGGCGCCTGCACGCTTACGGAACTGAAAGTAAAAGCGCCTGCGCGCCCAATGCGCGCCTGTGGGGTGAAATACCCGCGCGCCTGTGTCAAAAGTCCGAGAGGAAAAATCCAGATGGATTTATCTCCAATGTCTGGTGAATTGACTGGTAAGCAGGTCGGCTGAGGCCGGTTTGTGAACCTGCAAGTTAATGAAATCAAAAGGAAAGCAAATAAATCCCAAATGAGGGAGGAATTGATACCAACTCCCCAGTATGGTTGCCAATCTGTTTGCACCCAATTCGTCACTTGATGAGAAAATTAAGAGTGCTTACATGCCCAGTTGGGCTCTGCTAGGCATGATAGCAGTAAGGTAAAAGGTTAGAGAAAGAAATAATAAAACAATAAGCAAAAACAAACTACAACTAATTAAAACTAAGAGCATATGGGAAAATGAAAAACAAATGTAAATGGACCAATATCACCAATGTATAAGTTGATCTGATTGATGAAATCCAAAGACACAAAGAAGAAAGGGGACTTGGGTCCCTTCTTTCTCCAATGGAAGGCTCTTGAGGCCCTCACTGATTGCTCTCCTTACAATGAAAAGATGAAATGTGGGTGAAAGAACTCCAAGCTTATTCACTCAAGAGAGGGGTGAATAGCTCTATGAAATGCAACTTGTAATGTGTATTGCCAAATAATGGGTCCTTAACAATCTCATCAGCATAACAGTATGAAGAATTCCTTGAGAAAATGGTGGTCATTCATGGATTTTTATAGCCAAGCATTGGATCATTATGTAACCTCTTTAGAATGTGAAAAGGGGCTCTTTAGGGCACACTTAGGTCTTTGACCAGCCCACCATGAGGATTGAACTCGGATTTGGTGTCAAATCGACTTGGGAGCTGATCCATTAGTGGTTGGGAGGCCGACCAATTTCAATAAATGCGTCGTTTAGCAGGCGCGCGGGTTTTTCGCCCAACAGCCGCGCCTTGTTCACATATGCGCGCGTTGTACGATCATGTTACGCACATATGCGCGTGCGCCCAGATAATGTATAGCGCCCTTCAAATTTTTGGTAATTTGCATAGTTTTTTTACCCTTTTGCAATGCTGTGGAATTAATCCTGTGCCATGAATGACTCTTTCTGTTTTGATGATGTGGAGTTCTTGTCGCCCTGTGCGGACGAAATTTCAGTGATAACAAATATGAAAAGAGTTATCATTAGATATCACAAATGAAAGAATGAAATATATCATGTGAAAGCTATTACAAGATAAGTCGAAATCAGAATCAATCTTCAAGAGACTTAGAAGTCAGACATCAAGAGAAATTGGAGAAAGACTTATAACGATGACTAAGACGGAAGCGTGGACTCTATTAGAAAAGAGAGCCAATTATATATTGCAGAAAACAATAAGGATGTAGTTGGAAGCATGGACTCTATTATATATAAGACAATAAGGACGGAGACGGAAGCATGGATTCAGTCAGACGAAGGAAGTAGAATATATGCACTTATACATGAAGCAAGGTTCAGGAGGGAGCTAATCCTATGATTCATTAAAAATGATGAAATATATATATATATCCATGGTAGCAGTCATGAAAGACAGTACGTGTTCATCTCAACCGCAGAAGAAGACCTCTTCAAAGAGAAGCCTTAAAGCATTCCTGGTTGTCCATCTAGATCCGTGATCATATGATGAAAAGTAGAAGTGGAATCTCTAGGGAATGGAATCTATAAGAAACTCCATGGACCCAAAAGTAAAAGAAAAAAATGAAGAGGAACATGAGGATTCCAAGAAAGAAAGAAGAACCAGAACCACCAGTCATTCTATCAAGAATCACAAGATTACCAGCCTGATATGAACTCACTAAAAGCAAATCAAGCAGAAGAACTGAAAGTCATGATGAAGAACATTGTACGGAAGACTTATGAATGAAAGCATTGCAAGATCTAGAGCCAGAGGTTCTCCCAAATGGAGGGAGAAGACTATGATGATTGATTGTTCCAAGTACACCGAACTTATCTCTATATAAGTCATTATATTATCCGCAACATCCATGAGTCAAAATTCCACATCAGACAAATACAAAGAATGTTCTCCAGAGAAATTGAATAAAGAGCATATGAAGAGCAATCTCAAGACTTTGAGGCATACTAGAAAGAGACTCCTATATGTAGATAAAAAGAAGACAACTTAGCGGAGAACCTCCAATGAACAACAGAAGCGTGGTGAAGATTTCCTATAACATCAAGATGACTACTCAGAAGATCAGATCTCATGATGATAGAAGAAGTACCACATGGATATGTTCCAGTTCTCCTATGATATACTCTATTGTTCAGATCTACATGAACACTTCAAAATGTTCCAGACTACAGTACAAGCATTACACTACCCATGATGAAGTCCAAAAAGAAGAAAATGATTTCTCCAATACATATCTCCACAGATGAGCAAATAAGCATACATTTTGGTAAAGCCTCTATCCAATATGAAAGAACTTGCATACACAAGCTAGAGCTCGTGGAAATAACTCTCTTAGCTGGAAGGGAAGACTCTCCAAACTAGAAGAAGGTACGCAAACATTTATTTGTGATTGAAATAACTCTCTAGTTAGGAGGGAGCACTGAAAATATTATTTATATTTGTAATTGAAAAATATTCCCTATTGGACAGATGCTTTCCTATTCAGAAAGTGGATTAAGATTTTTAATGGACAGTGACTTCCCATTGTAGTTAACATGGGAGGCATATTGATTGCCGATGTATCATAGACAACGACTTCCCATTATTGGGAGTGTTCTAGGACAGTCATTCTTCTTGGCAGTCACTCTGAGTAGTGGTCAAGTAGAATGGTCCGCCTCGCCGGGCAGTCATTCTTTCGAAGTTCACAGTTGTGAGAAGTTTCGAAGAATCGTCCATTTTGGAGGTTGATGCAGGACAGACATTCCTCAAGGGAAGACTCATTCTCTCTAGATTACACTTTGTTTAGTGTCGGAGGAATGGCCTAGGGTGGGGAATGGTCCGGACAGTTATTCCTTGAGGGCAGACTCATTCTCTCCAGGTTACACTTTGTTTAGTGTTGGAAGAATGGCCCAGGGTGGGGAATAGTCCAGGACAGTCATTCCTTAGGGTAGACTCATTCCCTCCAGGTTACACTTTGTTTAGTGTCGAAGGAATGGCCCAAGGTAAGGAATGGTCCAAACATTTCTTGAGGGCAGACTCATTCTCTCCAAGTTACACTTTTTTTAGTGTCGGAAGAATGGCCCAGGGTGGGAAATGGTCTAGGTTCAGAAATCAGAAACAATCCTTCTTCCTTGGTTGAGAAGAATGGGGCAGATAGTCCATTATTGATATTCTATATTGAGGGCAGACATTCTTTCAGACCTCACAGATGTGAGTGAAAGATTGGCCCAGATGATTATTATTGATGTTCTATACTGAGGGCAGACACTCTTTCAGATCTCACAAACGTGAGTGAAAGATAGGCCCAAATGATACAGTTTTTATCATAACATTGTTTCTATGCAGGATGCTCACATATGTTTGTTATGAAGACTATATGACAGTAGATGAGGACTACTGTGGTGAATATGTTTCACCTTACGTTGTTGATCAAGTACTTGTGTGTTACTTGATGTGGTATTTAACCACTGGATTGTAGTTATGTACTACTATGAATAGACATAGGTGTGTTCTATCCTCATTCTAATTGCCTTGAAGACTATCAACAGTTTATTGGAGATAATGATCATTCAAATGAATGATGAACAGATATTTTCCAGACAGAAAACAGTTCAGAGCTTTTACTCCTCTTGGATCACTCTATGGTGAGAGTGACTTATCCAACATCATATTTAACAACTCAGATGAAGTATGGTTTCGAGAGATGATGCAGTTGATGATGATGATGGTGCTCATGATCTAGTCATGAAATAGTCTAGATGACTATATTGATGCTACCGGGTAAATGGTATATTTTTTGCTCAAGTCCATTACCTGTAAATACCTTTCTAGCTAGGAGGGAGTGTTAACATTATGGTAGTTGCGGGAGGTATTTACCCCCACGTGTGACCCTGACAAGAATAGAAGACTCCGGGAAGCAAGAGAAACCCTAATGAGTTGGATAATAACCCTAAGGAGTCGGCTCAAGAAGATAATTTATATTAGGCTATTAGCCTCCAAGAGAAGAAGTCGGCCAGAAATAATAATAATATACTGAACAGACACATACCCAGAAGGAGAAGTCAGCCCCAGCAAAACTAGCAGGATTACTATAAATATCGGGAGCCAGTTCTCATTTGTATCATTTCAGAATTGCAGTTTCCCAGTTGTTGCGCACTACAGTTGCAGTCTGGTGCGCAGGTTTGGAGGAGGGTTGCAGGTGCAGATGCAGCAGCAGCTAGTTTCAGTATTGTCTTGAATACCTCTTGGCTAGGGTTTGGACTATCTGATCAGCTTTTTGTGATGTGTTATCCTTGGGGAAAGATGTGCTACTCTTTATTTGGGTATCTAGCCTAGGGTTTGCTTCCAGAGTAATTCTCAGTCAAGGTTAAGGTGCTTGGAGGGAGGCTTCGACCTATGGTTGGGTGATGAAGGTATCGTCAATGGTAAAATGAGCACACCATCTTCTATATTCTAACATGGGTTTCCAAGGGAAAAATATCTATGTAATGCATGTATTTTCCATTGTATCTTTTTTTCTATTATTGAAAATATGTTTGCAATGAATACTTATACAAGGTTAAAATCT
This sequence comes from Picea engelmannii, assembly GCA_009831015.1. Lineage (NCBI taxonomy): Eukaryota > Viridiplantae > Streptophyta > Pinopsida > Pinales > Pinaceae > Picea > Picea engelmannii. Next base: position 600,604 of record ML786141.1, read on the forward strand.
ACACCTTGCTCTACAATTGTCTCTATATTTTTCACTGAAGTTATTTTTCATTTGAACCCAAGTTGTGATATTAATTCCCTCCAGGCTCATGAACCATCTTAGAGTTGAATCCTTCAAAGTAGAGGGAAAATTTTTGAGTTTTTTTCGTCAGTAGTATAATCATATGTTTTGCATATAACTGCAAACTCAAACAAGAAAGTATCAAGATATTCAAAAACAATTCCATGAAAATGAGGCAAGGAAGAAGCATTAATATTTTTCATCTTATCTTCTCCATTTGATTCCCATATGGGAAACTCAAATACTTCTACCATCTCTTCTTCAACCATCCATGGCTCAAGGTGAGGGAGATTGACCTTCATCTGAAATATTTTCAAATTATCTAGGTTCCCTTTCCAAGAAAATTCAAAGTGTTGCAGTACCAATATGTGGAATATGTGGATTGCTTGGACTTGGTTTTTGGGTGGGGATTTTTGGTTAAACAATTTCCTTTCTTATCTCTAGGTCTAGTCATTTATAAGAGTAAAGGAAACAAAACATTTCTTTTTCTTTTTCTTTATAATCCTAATATGCAAAGAATGTGAAATGGAGTTATCAATACTCACTCAAAGTGAAAGCACTTGGGATTTTTCACTATAGAAATTCTATAGTGAGGTTGTCCTTGTAATTAAGGTATCTTTTATACTTATCCATGTCACACAAAGAAAAAAAATGATGTGAAAAATTTAGCACCTCCCTGGAAATGACGCAAAAAGGTGATGGGCCCAAGAATAACAACAATAATGCTACTGTCTATTTGGATTCTTACTTTACTTGTCAACCTGGGGTTCATACAAACTTGTTGGCACGAGGGCAGACCTAGGGTTTATCTCCAAGAGCTCACCAACAAGCCCTAACTACTGGCCCTTTCGGCAACACCTGTGAAGCAGATGCAGTCTCACCTAAAGCAGTTATGACGGGTTGCAGGACATAGATGTCTACAACCAAAGGGAAGATCAAGTGGATTTAACACAAGAACAACACAGCATTCATATATCACTTATCAGCTTAGATCTATTATTCACATCTACTTACCAGATATAAAATAGTAATGCAATCACAGTATATTAATGACAGAGATAAAATACCAATCACACACAGCACAAGATGTACGTGGTTCACCCTCTCTCTAGGGCTACATCCACATAATTGTTCTATGATATATTAAGGTAAAGCATACAGTTATTGTCTGCACTCTTAGATAGCAGATCTTCCTTCTTCTCCTATATTTCTCTCCCCTCCCTACGCACCTAGCTACAGGGTTGATCTTCGCACCCAGCTGAAGATCTTACAATACCAAAAGGATCTCACTCTTATCCCTTCTCTCTCACACAACAACAATCACTAATGCCAACAATACCACTAGATTGACAATAATCGTAACACCAACCCAAACTAGGTCCTTATGACCTTTATTTATACATTAAAATATCTCACTGACATCCTTAGGCCAAAACCTAGGTGTCAAAAACCCTAGATACCAAAACCCTAGGTGTCTAAACCCTAGGTCAACTTGACCCATATTTTCAGGGCTTCGTCAGCCTATTTTTCCTTCCTTCTCACACAGTTCTCCAAAGTATCCAACGGTGGATTTTCCCACTTTCTGAGTTGTCCATGATCCTTCTTTCTTTCTTATCTGTCATCCTCAATCTCATCGTTCAACGCCTTACTTCGCTCCGTCTTTTATTCTCTTTTTCTCACTTCGACCCGGTAACAGTTACTGTGTATTCTATGAAGTTTTCATTCTCCCTTTTCTTCCTTGATCTTCGCTTTCTTCCATATCCAAGGGCCAACAGGACCCAAACACTCACCTGTGACTCGTCCCGAGGCACTTTAGATCTGAGCTTCCTATTTTACTTCGACTCCAGACTGTGCAGTGCAACCTCTACTTTTTGCTCGATGCCTCCTCTTTCTTCCTTGTGAAGACTGTCTTTTCTGTGTCTGGTACCCAGTTTCAACTGCACCCTGTACCTAGACCCTTTTCTTCTTGTGTTTACTGAGAACTGTGGGGTAGATGGTAGTCATATTACAATTTCAACCGGCTCCCATTCACTAATCCTTCCTTCCACTCCTCATTCAGATTCCTCAATTGCACATCTCCGCTGTCTGTAACATAAGAGATCTCATATGGCCCTAGCCAATGCGTTTTGAACTTCCCAGGCTATTTTATGAACTTGATTTCAAATACCAGTACTAGATCACCTTGTTTGAATTCCTTCTTCTTGATATGCCTGTCATGATAGGCCTTCTCTCTTTCCTTCTGAACTTGTTGATGGAATCCTACAACAAATTTGTCTTCCTCCAATTCAACCAACTGTGCAAGCCTCTCTTAAACAATGCTAGGGTCATCCATATCTGTAAAGGAAACAATTATTATGTTTGGTACCAGATATTCCATTGGAACAACAGCTTCGAGACCATAAACCAATTTGAAGGGGGTCTGCATTGTCAGCTTCTTGCAAGTGGTTCTATAGGCCCATAATACTGTTGGTACTCTTAGATCCCAATCATCCCTGTTTACACTGCAAATTTTGGTTAGTGTTGTTTCCAAAATCTTTTTGAATGCTTCAACTGTCCCATTTGTTTGTGGATGATAAGGTGTACTCTTTTGATGGTGGACTACAAATTCTTCGGTCAGGGCTTCAACTATCTTATTGATGAAATGTGTACCTTGATCACTCATAAGGATCTTTGGGCATCCAAACCTGGTTATGATGTCATCAAATATGAAGCACGCAGTTGTAGTTGCACCACAGTCCTTAACTTCTTTTTCTTCGGCCCATTTGGTCAAGTATTTTATTGTTGTAGTTATGTACCTTGCTCATGTGCGCTTTCCTAGTGGGATTATAGGTCCAACAAAGTCAATGGCCCATTTCTCAAATTATTGTAGGGACAGCTGTGGGGATAATGGAATTTCATCTCTTCTAGATGGTTTCCCAACTCTTTGGCATACATCTAAGGCTCTGGAATAGTCTTTAGCATCTCTGTGTAAGGTATGCCACCAAAGGCCAGCTCTTAGAACCTTATGTGCAGTTGATTTTCATGCATAATTCCCTCCTGCGATGCCTTCATGAGTTTTTGCGATGATCAATGGTCGTTCTTCCTCCATAACACATCTTCTTAATATCTCGTCAGGTCCTATCTTGTATAGATGTCCAGCTATAAGTGAGAAGTCAGCAGCGCGCACTACTATTTGTTTCTTCTGGGGAATTGTATATTCACTAGGTTCCATTCATGTTGATAGGAACTAGACTATCTCGACGAAGTGGTCATCAATATTTCTAATGGCCAATAGCTATGCATCCGACAGTGTATCCTCCAAACTGGTTGGCTCTTCGCCATGTTCCAAACTTGACAAGTGGTCAGGGCCATTGTTCATTCTTCCTGGTTTAACCACGATCTCAAAATCATATTCCTGAAATAGCAGAAGCCATCTGTATATCCTTCCCCCCAACATTGTCTTGTTGAATAGGTATTTCAATGTGAAGTGATCAGTAAACATTTTAAAGTGTCCTCCCAACAAGTAGTGAAAGAACTTTTGTAGCACATACACCATGTCTAACCCTTCTCACTCAGTGGTGGTGTGATTAATTTCAGCAATTGATAGCTTTCTGCTAGCAAAGGATAATGGGTGGACAATGTCTCATGTTCCCAGTTGTGCTAACACAACTCCTAAAGCAATGGAAGATGCATCGACATGCATGTGAAACTCCTTGGTCCAATCTAGGAAAACTAGAATGGGCGCAGTAACCATTTTCTATTTCAGTGTGTTGAAGCTCTGTTGGCATTCTTCTATGCAACTAAACTAAAAATCTTTCGTCAACAACTTCTCCATGGGAACTGTAATATGAGCATAGCCCTTAATTAAATTCCTGTAGTAGCCTGTGTGTCCCAACACAGTGCCCAGCTATTTAACTGAAGTAGGAGGGGGTAGATAAACTATAATGGTAATCTTGGATGGATATACCAGCAATCCTTGCTTACATACAATATGACCTAACAACACTCCAAATGGTGAAAAGAAAATGAATTTATTCAAGTTCAAGGCAATTTGACATTGCCTGCATTTATCCAACATTAGCCTTAGACATTCAATATGATTCTTCAATAAACTAAAAACAGTCCAACCATCAAAATATGTTTCTAGAAATTTATGCAGAAATTCCTTGAATGCTTCGACCACCACCCTGGAAAATATGGTTGGGGCATTGTTCAATCCGAATGGCATTACTATGTATTGGTAGGACCCCCATTTTGTTGCCAATGTGGTCTTGTGGTGATCTTCCTTGGCAATCCGGATCTAATGGTATCCTGAAAATCCATCTATAAAAGAATATACTTCCTGGCCTCCCACATTATCTAACACTTCATCAGTGAATGGTGTAGGGAATGGGTCATGAAAATAGGAATCATTCAGCTTTTTGAGATCTATGTAGATCATGATCTCTCCTATCTTCTTGTCTTGTACCACCATAGGGCTGATCCACTCTGACTCTTCGACAGGCTCTATGATTCCTGCTTCCAGCATTCTGTCAAGCTCAATCTTCACTTTTTCCTTATATTTACGGTTCAGTCTATAAGGTCTCTGTTTAACTAGTCTTGCATATGGCTTTAAAGGAATCCTCATCTCTCCCATAGGCCCTTTAATTCCCTTCATATCAGTGAACTTAGTTGGAAACAAGTCCTGATATTCATGCAATAACTCTGTAATTTTGTCAATGGTGACATCATCCCAGTAATCTCCAACATTTGCAAACTTTGGTGTCTTCTCTGTTCCAATATTGTAGGGTCCTATCTAACAGAACCTAAAATTCATAATTTAAACATAAAATTTCTATCATTATTTCTTTACGGTTCTATATTCAGCAAAATAACAGTTCATGGTTCCACAAAATTAAAAAAAATGAGTATCATGGTATAAATAACATATTGAATAACGTACACAGCATAGTAAAATGATGAACCATCATAATGATAATGAACATGCCATAATAATGAAAATCCCTCTCAAGTGATGTTGTTTCCCCAACTCTGTCTGTCCAAGCTGAAGCTGAAACTCTACCCAAGCTGCTCTGCCCAAACTCTACCCAAAACTGAATCTTTTCCTCCCAACCAACTAGGAACAGAGCCTCTCTAGATCCCTAGCTCCAGGATTCCATAAGGATCTCAGTCTACCAAAATCCAACAAGTTCCTCAAGATAAAACCTGTAGTACCCTCCTCCACCAAGCTACTCCAGCCCCCAAACTAGCAATACAATCCTCTCCTATGAAAATGATGCTCTCCCCCAAATCCAAAAAGTCCCTTCTCGAGTCTTTTTCCCCTCTCCTATCCTCCTTTCCCTTTCTCTCATTCACCGCCTTCTACCTTCATTAAGTCTCACCCACCTTATCTCTCCATTAAGTTTCAACTACCTTATCCCCTTTCTCTTTAATGGTTTAATCATTCGATACATTAAGTCCCCGTTTAATAAATTAATAATTTATTAAACTCAAATTCATTAACCAAATATTTAATCATGAAATTAATTAATTAATTAATTAAACTAATATACATTAAACAAATATTAAATCAAGACAATTAATTAATTAACTAATATACATTAAGCAATTATTTAAATCGTGACACTTGATTAATTACTTAGGGTTGTTACATATGCCCACCCTTCAGGAAACTTCGTCTCGAAGTTAAAGTATTTTATGATACAAGGGAAAAGACATATGGTTCACACATTCATATCCAATAACCAACATTATTAGTAAGTAATCCAAGAAAACTCATGCATACTAGTGTACATGTACAAGAAATGTATGTGTAGCTAGTAAATACAAGTCTCGTGCATGTACTAATAACAATAACTATCACCCCTATAGTAATTTATGTATGCATCCAATCCAATCAACAAGACTATTCATTTTATAAAAGATAATAAACCAATGAAATGTTTGCGAATTCACTTAATTACAATAATCTAACTCAACAATTTTATTTAGACAATTGTGGTTTAGTTACGTAATTATGAATATTCATATATACACATTTTCTTTTCAGAAGGAAAAACAATCAATTCCACCATAAGGCAAATCTCCATATACTCTCAACTATTTCTATTCATCCTTCCTCCCTAACTTACTTCCATCTTCCATTCCTATCCTTCCTCTACTAGACTATCTTGGAGCATCAACTATATTGACCTAACTCCAAATAAAACCCATAAGCGGAAGTGTCACTATCTTGACCAAGCTTCCCCAGTATGCAACTGACAAACATCATCACACGTCTAGGGGAGCGTGAGCTAAGACTGTCCTCCCATGACTCTAGGTTTCCGAGGATACATGGTGGGAAATGCCTCCACCCCTCCTAACAGGACTAGGTGTTGTGAGGGAAATCTCCTTACGGACTAGCAAATAGGGTTAGACTTTTCATGCAGATATGACCTATAGAAAATCTACTTTCTACCTTCGTCCCCAGACTTAAATCCCATTTTGTTTTAGTAAATGCATAGCTAGATCAACCTACCTCATTCTGAGCATTCAATTTCGATCCCTTGTCGCACTTGATTACTTGTTCACAGTTCTCCTTTCCAATATTGACCTGCATACAAGACAAGAAACAACTACACATGCATACTACCTATAGAATAACGGGTTAGAAATTCAAACATGTACTTAGCAAATTATGAATAACTCATGAATTGGGATGGGAAAAGCACTTTCTTTATTACTTTGAATGAGTCAACTTACAAAAGTTGAGACCGGCCACCGCTTCGCGAACTTGATCCTAGGCTCCTCTTCGACTATCCTCCAATCGATTTGCTTGTATCTCCTTTGGCACAAGGAAGGCTAAATGGTTGGGACAATGGGAATACGCAAATGGGCAGAGTTTCTTTGCTATATTTTTCCTCCTCCAAATGGGACCCCTACCCCTTCTTTTATAGGCTAGAAGGAGCTAGGTATTTGCATGAACCCTTGCCCATGCATGGCCGGGAGTTTCAGTTAACTCACCCGTAGATTTTGTGTTCTGACAACAACTTTCCTTTTTTCGTGCTTTTTTCAGTCCACATAGGCTATTTTGGGTCAGCCAACATGTACACACATGCAGTAATGGAGTAGGGCGTGTGGGCATTTATAAAAGAGGTTTTTTAAAGAGTTGTTCAGCAGTGCTTTGGCAAAGAAGGGATATGAGATGGCCTGATGCCAGGTAAGCATGTGTGGTGCAATTTAGGGTTATAATAGATGCCCCCTAATGTGTGAGGTTAGAAGAGCATCTGATGGCCGAAATACATTACCAATCTTTACTAATGTGCCGAACGATTGAGCCCAAGGATTAGGAACCGAGAGGTGTCATCTACAAAATAACAAATGTCTCATCGAAGTGGGCATACCCATGCTCGGGATAAAGTAGAATCATGGCTACCAATCAAATACACTGTAGATCCATGTCATATAACTATATAAAGAGTAGTCGTGAGCAATGCACAGCGGAGCTACATCTCGAAATCGAAAAGATATACATATAGAGTATCCATCTTCTACAAGCTGATATGGCCTGATGGTTGGAGATGAGATCTTCAGAGCTTGAGAAACAACATCAAAATATTCAAAACTCAGGTAGGAATGTAATATGAGTGTACGACTGCACTACCCAAAGGTCTTCGACGGCTCGTCGGTCTTAGACTTGATAATCTTGATGATCAGACTGGAGGCTTCAGTGATTTCGAATAAGGACTTGATTGGATGTTCAGGATGGTCGGGTATGAGGGCAAGAGACATATTGCAGAGGGTCTGAATCAGGCTTGGTGACAAACTTCCCTTGGACAATCGCACGACAAATGATAAGACTCAAGCAGCATGCCATTAATCATAAGTCTACGAAGCAGGAGGCAACGCAAACTCTCCATATGTTTGGAAGGATAACCAAACGATGGAGGACACAACTCTATATAGCGAGAAAAAGATTCCTAAGGTCGTACTACATCCCATAGTCTGATGAACAAACAGACAGATGTGCTTTATCCAAGGGAGACTCATTATGCTGCCAATAAAGAAAATACTTTTCCCTTCCTCTTTTTGGGGTATATTTGATTTTTATTTTTATTTTATTTTTTGTCCTTTTCAGTAGTTGTGGAAAAAGAATAAAGGAATATTATGTTACAAAGGAGGAACGAGTGTTGCAAACATACAAGTTCAAGGCACAAGGACAAGACTGATGTTCAAAATAATGATACTTAGGAAAAATCCTCTAGGGGCCAAGGGTGTTAAAACGCAAAAGAAAACTGTTACAAGGCTGATATATAAGGTATGCAAATGCGGTTAACAAAACACACAATGGTAACGTCCTTCTATGTAAGTTTAACGAGCCCAGAGAAGTTAAGCTCGGTGGTTTTTCATATTTAGAGAGTTTGAAAAAACATAAATGGAGACTCCATTGGGGTACATTTTTCGAAGGTAGTCTAGTCGGTTCGAAAAAGGGGTAAACTAGCACCAACAAGACGTCTATTCAGAACCATTTTAACGAGTGTGATAAAGACAATATCACTCGGCCATTTTTTCATTTTTAAGGAGTCTGAAAAAATCTTAACTATGGACTCCATCAGGAATGTTCTTCTGGACCAATTTAACGAGTGTGAAAGAATAAGGTCACTCGAAAATCTTTTCAATTTTAGGGAGTCTGAAAAAAGCTTAACTATGGACTCCGTTGGGGTTCCTTCTTCGTAAGTTTAGTCCCTCAGGCCCGAAAAGGGGATAAAATTATACCTGAGAGTACTCTTCTATAGAGCTGAAGTTCCATAGAGTATACCTTTGTTCGTATAGTTGACCGTCCAGACCGAAAAAGGGGTAAACTACCACTGGACAGACGTGACTTCAAATTTCAGTTTAACGAGCGTGAAAGGCCACAAGATCGCTCGGCAATCTTTTCATATTTAGAGGGTTTGAAAAGGGCTTAAAAGAAGACCTGTTATTTTTTGGGAGTCCTAAGGGTGAGGTCAAGAGCGAAGAAGAATCATGCAAATGAGGCTCAAACTCATATTTAAGAAAGACTATAAGGACTCTCGAGCCTACAATGTTTTTTGGGGCAGCATGAATACCATAATGCAACCAGGATCTACCTAGGGCATTCATGTTCCGGTAAGCTCTACCACCAAGTTGAAACACTTCTAAAGCAGAGATGATGGTACTGTGTCACAACCTGATGGGATCAATCCTATGGTAAAGGAAAAAGACAACGATATACAAAAATCAGGGTAGAAACCTAACCTATATGTTCAAGTTGATCGTCTGAAAAATTTTCATGGACCATCAAAAAGTACTCAAAACTCCCAAAAACTATCCTAATACCCGATCAAATCCCTCCGATGCAACTCCTGAATCACTCTAAATAGTTTTTGGTATAAAGAAAATGATAAGGGAGCCCAAAAAAGTGACAAAAAGAGGCCAAAAAGTCTATAAATAGAAGCTTGCAGCTCATTATCACCATTGCTGATTTGGAAATTGACTTTGGAGCCAAAAGACCCCCTTTGATAAAAGAGGTGATTCTGGGAGCTATAGTGGACGAAACGAACTTCCGTCTAGACCAAGTAAGCACAAACTCCCCTATCTAGCTATTCAATTCTTTATTTTTGCTTTGCATTTCATTTTTTGGGTGGGCGTCGACCTTTAAAAGGTCGGCCCTAGGTCCACGCGGGCTATCTCTAGACAAGCCGTGTGTACACTCGGGCATAGTAAAACCTGCCCACGTGTACACGCGACTGTCACCTAGACAGCACGTGTGGACCACCCTTTATAGACAAAAAAAATCAAAAAGAACTCACCCACCCTTCTGAACCTTATTGTTTTGGCAGGATGTATGTCCATTGGAGGGAAAGGGAGCATGAAGAAGTTGGTGAGTTGGTTGCGGAAGATCCGAATGTTGTGGCCGCGTTAATGCAATGTGGTTTGTTAAAGTTCTTCCTGTGTCCTTTTATGCAGACGCAACCGAGGTTACTGAATTCCTTGGTTGACTATTAGCACCCTGATGCAGAGGCTTTCATGCTAGAGGGGCAATCACTTGTGCCCACCACCGAGGATATCTACTTTTTGACTGGCCTCTCAAGGAGAGGGGAACCATTCAACTTCAGGATGTTTCCGTCAGGTCCGCATAATATAGTGGAACTGAAATCCCTATACTGTGAGGTTGGGACAAACCGTTTGAGCTCCCAGGTGCCTATAAGAAAGATTACTAACCTATCACTACAAGAGATATTATTTCTCATTGGGTGGATTATCGGTTCAGCGGCCTTGCATCAAACGTCCCGCGCACAGATGAACTCTGTTGTCTAGTGCTTGAATGCACACATTTTCGACTGGATTACTACACTGTTGGAGTGTATGAAGAGGTAATTGACAGATTGTCATCAGCGGACACAGAGGAACTTCGGGTTCAGGACTATTTTGTGTTCGTTCTTTTTCGAGAGAGATTCGAGTTTCAGTCCTTAGGTAGTGTGTAGATGGGTAGTATTACTACCGCGACAAGGTGGTGGAAGGACCAATGAGTCCTTCAATGATGACTTTTTTGCATGGTTTTCATGGAAAATCCCGGTTATAGAGGACTACCCCTATGCTGGGATTGATTTTTTGAGAGACCCGAAGATACCAGTACCTCCTGGTGAGGAGCGAGGGGAGATGGGTAAGTCTCCACCTTTGTAGTTTTTTTTTGTTGTATATGTAATTTTTATGTCATTTTTGTTATATATCATCATTTTTTTTTATATGCCAGAGTATTTGACGGATATACGTTTGTTTCATGCAGATATGGGACTAGTGTGACCTGTCGATTCTGCAAGGAACAGGCATCATCCTCGGCCAAGGGCCGCAGTCGCCGCTGCCGGGGGACCAGCAGGAGCAGGAGAACTCCCATCCGGGGAGGTTGAGAGGGTACTTAGACGATTTGAGTGGAACTTTACTGTGCTCACTCACATAGTCCCGATGCCAGATATTGAGGACCTACCGCCATCCATGCAGCCTCAAGTAGTGGGGGCACCTCAGACGTGGGTCCGATTGTTTAGGCGTTTATCCCATGCTATGGACCAGTATAATAGGGCCCATAGGCCTTGAACCTATTTAGACATTTTATGTGCCACGAGCACTACTTGTATATATTTTTTGAGGGCATAAGCCCTGTGACTCGTTATTGGTCCTATTTTTGAGGCGCTTGTGTCCATTTATGTACTTTGGTTACTTTATGATATTATATATGGTTTTTTTTTTTTTTGGCCTTTTGTGTCTTATGGATCATGTAACACCCTGTTTCCCCCAGATTGTAAATATAACTGAACTGGCCAAGGACTATGGCAAAACTCATAAGTATGAATATGTGTTGTAAATGGACCTGCAGGAAGAGGTCAATGAATGTAAATGATAGTTTGAAGTTATTGAAGAATTGCTGAGAGGGGATGTGCGGAAAAGAGACCACGATGGTGGTGGAGGGCACCTTGAAAAAGGGGCGTTAACTTCCACCAAGAATTAAATACCGTATTTGGACTCCATTGGCCCGGAGAACCAAAAGCGGCTCTCTAGCCCTGAAATAAATGCCTTGCAAGCTGGTAGGTGGATGGCTTGATGAGGGATGGGGAGGTGAACCGCCTATCCGTAGAGCCATCATGACTGACCAGCGCAAGGGTAATCGTGCCACATGCAACCTCACGAGAGGATAAGGCATATGGAAGAAGCGATTGAAAAGGGCGGACGCGAGGGGAACTCTGGCAGTTCTATGAAGAGTGGGTGACCGCAGAGAGGAGGGGATTGCAACATTCGCTCCTGGGCACTGGCAGACAGAGAGATGCAGGTCTCAGGACATCATGGTCTCAGCTCGGATGTGGCTAGTGGTAAATCCATTAGGAGTCACTACGCCTACGGTTGGGTGGAAACGAGCACCCCTCTCAGCAGTTGCTTCCATTGCTGAAGTTATTTCTGATAAGTGTTTTGCTTATACTGCATTTTGAAATTTATATGCTGTCACATATGTTCATGGACTTGTGGAATTGTAAATGTTTCCTGTGAAGGTATTTTCTGTACAACAATTGTTAATATGGACTAGATGTTAACTCATAGAACTTGTGAAATTGTAAATGATTTCAGCATGAGAATGACCGTGTAGTGCTTGATATGAATGAGTTGATATGTGCTTAACACCAAGGAAACCATGCTCAACTTACGTTGATAAATGAATCTAATCATGCCCAGCCATTCTCGGGAGGCTGTCTCCCTTTATCTGCTTCCAGGAATGCCCCGGTAGGGATCTCTTCACAGAGACTTCCTCCTAGGAAAGGTTCACTAAGAACCCAGAACAAGGACTCGAATGCACAGGCCTTATTAACCCTGTACGAGGAGGAACGATCCTATTAAGGTTCCAAGATAGTAGTGTTGTGAGATGTAATAAGTCGACGGATGAAATCTCATCGGAGGACCCATAGTCATTCACGACCATTAGATTGACGGAAGTAATGAAGGCGTTACATACCTTGCCCCCTTTGTCCTCTACCATCGTGAGCAACGAGAAATTGGGATCGTAAACTCCAAAGACCCAAAAGAACGAATATAGACCGTTAGATCTTGGTCCAATTACCCATCAGCCATTGGGTCTGGAGAAGCTGCGCAGGGGTTAAGCGCATGGGTAGGCATGCGAGGAAGAGATCTGAGCCATCAGATCTGGAGCAAAAATCCCGTAAGTCGTTGGATCAGGAGGAGTTTCATGGAGTATAACTTCTAGAAGGAGAGCGTGCAGGAGAAATGACCTGAACCGTCGGATCTTAGATCATAGTCCCGACAACCATCAGATCTCGAGAAGATGCACCGGAGTTAAACTCTAGTGTGCAGAGGAAGAGTCATAGCCGTTGATATTGGAAGGACACGTTTCAACATCCCGGAGAAGTCATCAGGACAACAGGGTCATCGGGGTTTTGTTGAGTCTGAGAATCGAGGCCTTGTGGTTCTCGAAATCCCGAGAATAGATCCTAACCGTTGATCTTGGCCGAACACGTGTCAACGTTCTGGGGAGTCGTCGAGATTTCACCCATCGGAGAACTTAGGAGTGTAGAACCGTTGCAATAGGAAGTCGCGATCCACGATTTACCGATAATATCTGAGCCGTCCAAACAGTAGGGACACGTGGCAGAGGATCCCGGAGAGTCAGAGTTCGGCATATCGGGGATTTCGAATACATAGAACTCTTGCCACCCGGAATCGCAATCCGCGATTTATCGATAAAATCTGAGCCGTCCAAACAGTAGGGACACGTGGCAGAGGATCCCGGAGAGTCGGAGTTCGGCATATCGGGGATTTCGAATACATAGAACTCTTGCCACCTGGAATCGCGATCCGCGATTTACCAACAAGATCTGAGTCGTCCATCTGAGGGACAGGTGTCCGAGATCAAGGCGCTATCGAAGTTTGACGCATCGGAAAATTGGAGTTTCCGAGGACATGGAATGTTCGCAACAGGAAATCGCGATCCGCGATTTCCCGACAGGATCAACACCATCCATCAGCGAGGACGTGTGGCGAGAGATCCCAGAGAGTCGGAGTTTGACATATCGGGGATTTCAAGGACATGAAACCCTTGCTTTACTAAACCGCGATATGCGAATTTCTGACACCATCATAAGCCGTTGATCCAAGGGACACGTGTCGAGCATCCGGAGAGAATCAGGAATCGGGATATCGCGAGCCCCGGGTATATGTGTTTTGTGTCATCGCAAATGTCAAAACCACGATGGAAGGTTATACGGTTGCATTCATATGGTAAGTGGTCACATGGACCATGGTATAGCCAAGGGGGCTAGCCAGTGTAAAGGCGCGTCGAGAGTCCCGGGGACTTGTGCGCCATGACATTGAAAGGCGCCAAACCCCGACAAGAACTTCAGACTGTGGTCTTGTGAACGTTGTGGTCGTATTGACCAGGACTTAGCCTGGAAAGCCAATACGCTAGGAGCACATCGGGGATCGGAGGATCGGGAGTTCCGAGTACATGTGCACCTCGGCACCGCAAACTCCCAAACCCCGACGAGAAGCTGTCGTATGGTCATATAGGAACCGGTCGTGTGGATCAAAGGCTTAGCCAAGTGGGGATGAGGAAACTAAGGAGTGAATCAGAGATCGGAGATTGGTGATTGTAGTCGCCAAGACATTGTGGGTGTCAAAACCCCAATGGAAGAAACCCCAAATCCCGATATAGAACCAGGGATTCGGCATTTCGCTAATGTAGGCTTCTGGGGATTTCTCATTTGTGAGAGATTAACCCCGAAATTTTTAAAACTATGATAGTGGGTGTGTTACAAAGTGGTATCAGAGCATGGTTACAACACTTGGCCTGATTGGGCTCATGCACCAGTCGCACCAGTCGCGCATAAACCTCGTATGAAACACTCCTATGGGGAGTAACCCCCTGACTTGACTATCTTATCCAGGATTAAAAACTTGGAATATGAACACCCGATTGTGAATGCGTGTGAAAGAGTTATGGAATTTTGCACAAATCATAAAATGTATTTAATTATTGACTAATATCCGGCGTTTGTCTTTTCATTCAAGCGAACGATAAATCGCGGGAATCTACAAACGCAGAATATGGTGACTCACCAAGAGGTGGGAGAAGGCTCCCACAACAGAGACGAGGAGTCTGATGAAAGAAGAGCAATAGGAACCCCTCCAGACTTAGCTGAGACGGTGAGGAGTCTCATGGTCGAATTGCAAAGATGCAAGGCCGATAATGAAAGGATGATGAAAGAAGAAGAAAAGCAAACCGAAATTAATGTAGTTCTACTGCAGAGCCTATCTGACCTACAACGACAAATGCAGCATGAACCTGAGATGCAAAATCGTGGTCGTGTCAGTAGCCACACTGAGAGAAGTACATCCAGAAAGTTCCACCCCAGAGGTAAAGGACCAGTGCCAGACGATTCCACTGAGAAGGAATTCGGTGATTCAGAAGGCTCTTCTAGCAGCAGAACTAGTTCCTATTCTCGCAGAAAACAGAAGAAGCAAAAGACTTCCAAGAGTAACAAATTTGAGGAGTTTAGGAAGGCCAAACCTCCCTCCTTCGACGGTGAGATAAAGAAGGGAGAGGAAGTTGAAGCGTGGCTACTTGGGCTGAAGAAATATTTCAGAGTCCACGACTTCTCAAAGAACTTGAAGGCCCGAGTGGCCACTTTCAATCTGAATGGAAAGGCTTCCATCTAGTGGGAAGACCTTAAGAATATAAAAGGGGTCCGCGAGGAGGACCTATCTTGGAAACAGTTTGAGAAGTACTTCCAGAAGAAGTATTTGTCGGAAAGGTATTTCGACGAGAAGGCTACAGAGTTTTATGAACTCAAACTGGGCCAACTTACCATGGAGGAATATGTCAACAAATTCCTCGACTTACTGAGGTACGTACCCTACATCAAAGTAGAGAAGGTGAAGGTACAACTCTTCATCAGCGGGCTTCTCAAAGAATACCGGAACCGAATTGAGTTTGACGAACCAAAGACCTTAGAAGATACTATACAAAAGGCAACATATTGTCATGAGCAATATGGACATCGGGTAGAGTCCCGTGGAGATTGGAAACAAAAGAATGGTTCAAAATTTCAGAAGAAAGGGAGAAAATCCTCGGGATTTAAAAACTACAAGAAGAGCCACAAAATGAACTTTCCAACCCGGAGTGTACTCCAGCAGAACGTTTCCTCGGTGGATGGAAATAAAACTTCTGGACCTATACCAGTAAAGACTGATAACCCAAAGAGAAAAACTTTGGAATGCTGGGATTGCAGAGGAGATCATCTTCGGAGAGACTTTCCATTCCGACAACAGAACAGTCGAAAGATTTATAACATGCGGGAAGCTACCACAGTCAACGATGTGGCCAGGAGTATGCCACAGATTTATGCATCCTTGGACAATAACCAGGCTGACCACCAAGCTTCAGTGGTGGAACTAGATGGTATGATCTTCAACCATCTAGTATCTGTTTTGATTGACCCTGGTTCAAATTTGAGTTATATATCCCCTAGAACCGTTGATAAGTGTAAGCTATAGCCACAAAAGCAAACTAAACCATGGTTGGTACAGTTAGCCACTGGCACCAAAAGAAAGGTGGTAGAGGTCGTACCAGCCTGCCAATTAATGTTGGGTGAATTCCCCACCCAAGCAACCCTTAATGTATTACCGCTGGGATCATACGACCTGTTGATTGGTATGGACTGGTTGGCCGCCCATAAAGCTAAATTGGACTGTTACCATAAAACCTTAGAGTGTGTGAACAAAGAAGGACAAAGGATAACCCTCCAAGGGATCCAAAAACCGGTCTCTGTGAGACAAATATCAGCCCTGCAAATGAGAAAGTATTGTCGAAAGGGATGTCCCCTATATGCAATACAGGTCCTGAAAATAATCGAAGGCACTAAACCAAGCCCCGATGATCAACCTATCCTAAGAGAGTACAGAGATGTATTTCCAGAGGAAATACCGGGTCTACCTCCGAGAAGAGACATTGACTTCTCAATAGAACTTGCACCGGGAGCAGTGTCGGTGTCGAGAACACCCTATCGGATGAGCATGCCTGAATT
>ML786141.1:619823-633921 GCA_009831015.1 Picea engelmannii
CCGGAGAAC
Organism: Picea engelmannii; assembly: GCA_009831015.1. Lineage (NCBI taxonomy): Eukaryota > Viridiplantae > Streptophyta > Pinopsida > Pinales > Pinaceae > Picea > Picea engelmannii. The sequence goes on from ML786141.1 coordinate 619,833, forward strand.
CAAAAGCGGCTCGCTAGCCCTGAAATAAATGCCTTGCAGGCTGGTAGGTGGATGGCTTGATGAGGGATGGGGAGGTGAACCGCCTATCCGTAGAGCCATCATGACTGACCAGTGCAAGGGTAATTGTGCCACACGCAACCTCGCGAGAGGATAAGGCGTATGACAGAAGCGATTGAAAAGGGAGGACGCGAGCGGAACTCTGGCAGTTCTATGCAGAGTGGGTGACCGCAGAGAGGAGGGGATTGCAACCTTCCCTCCTGGGCACTGGCAGACAGAGAGACGCAGGTCTCAGGACATCGTGGTCTCAGCTCGGGTGTGGCTAGTGGTAAATCCATTAGGAGTCACTACGCCTATGGTTGGGTGGAAACGAGCACCCCTCTCAGCAGTTGCTTCCATTGCTGAAGTTATTTCTGAAAAGTGTTTTTCTTATACTGCATTTTGAAATTTATATGCTGTCACATATGTTCATGGACTTGTGGAATTGTAAATGTTTCCTGTGAAGGTATTGTCTGTACAACAATTGTTAATATGGAGTAGATGTTAACTCATAGAACTTGTGAAATTGTAAATGATTTCAGCATGAGAATGACCGTGTAGTGCTTGATATGAATGAGTTGATATGTTCTTAACACCGAGGAAACCGTGCTCGACTTACGTTGATAAATGAATCTAATCATGCCTAGCCGTTCTCGGGAAGCTATCTCCCTTTATCTGCTTCCCGGAATGCCCCGGTAGGGATCTCTTCACAGAGACTTCCTCCTAGGAAAGGTTCACTAAGAACCCAGAACAAGGACTCGAATGCATAGGCCTTATTAACCCTATACGAGGAGGAACGATCCTATTAAGGTTCCAAGATAGTAGTGTTGTGAGATGTAATAAGTCGATGGATGAGATCTCATCGGAGGACCCATAGTCATTCACGACCATTAGATTGACGAAAGTAATGAAGGTGTTACATACCTTGCCCCCTTTGTCCTCTACCATCGTGAGCAACGAGAAATTGGGATCGTAAACTCCAAAGACCCAAACAAATGAATATAGACCGTTAGATCTCGGTCCAATTACCCGTCAGCCGTTGGGTCTGGAGAAGCTGCGCAGGGGTTAAGCGCAGGGGTAGGCATGCGAGGAAGAGATCTGAGCCATCAGATCTGGAGCAGAAATCCTGTAAGCCGTTGGATCGGTAGGAGTTTCACGGAGTATAACTTCTGGAAGGAGAGCGTGCAGGAGAAATGACCTGAACCGTCGGATCTTAGATCATAGTCCCGACAACCGTCAGATCTCAAGAAGATGCACCGCAGTTAAACTCTAGTGTGCAGAGGAAGAGTCCTAGCCGTTGATCTCGGAAGGACACGTGTCAACATCCCGGAGAAGTCATCGGGACAACAGGGTCATCGGGGTTTTGTTGAGTCTGAGAATCGAGGCCTTGTGGTTCTCGAAATCCTGAGAACAGATCCTAACCGTTGATATCGGCCGGACACGTGTCAGCATTCTGGGGAGTCGTCGAGATTTCACCCATCGGAGAACTTAGGAGTGTAGAACTGTTGCAATAGGAAGTCGCGATCCGCGATTTACCGATAAGATCTGAGCCGTCCAAATAGCAGGGACACGTGGCAGAGGATAACAGAGAGTCGAAGTTCGGCATATCGGGGATTTCGAATACATATAAGTCTTGCCACCCGGAATCGCGATCCATGATTTATCGATCAAATCTGAGCCGTCCAAACAGCAGGGACACATGGCAGAGGATCCCGGAGAGTCGGAGTYCGGCATATCATGGATTTTGAATACATAGAACTCTTGCCACCCGGAATCGCGATCCGCGATTTACCGACAAGATCTGAGTCGTCCATMTGAGGGACAGGTGTCGGAGATCAAGGCGCTATCGGAGTTTGACGCATCGGAAAATCGGAGTTTCCGAGGACATGGAATGTTCACAACAGGAAATCGCGATCCACAATTTCCCGACAGGATCAACACCGTCCATCAGTGAGGACGCGTGGCGAGAGATCCCAGAGAGTCGGAGTTTGGCATATCGGGGATTTCAAGGACATGAAACCCTTGCTTTATGAAACCGCGATATGCGAATTTCCGACACCATCATAAGCCGTTGATCCAAGGGACACGTGTCGAGCATCCGGAGAGAATCGGGAATCGGGATATCGCGAGCCCCGGGTATATGTGTTTTGTGTCATCGCAAATTTCGAAACCCCGATGGAAGGTTATACGGCTGCAGTCATATGGTAAGTGGTCACATGGACCATGGTATAGCCAAGGGGACTAGCCAGTGTAAAGGCGCGTCGAGAATCCCGGGGACTTGTGCGCCATGACATTGGAAGGCGCCAAACCCCGACAAGAACTTAAGACTATGGTCTTGTGAACGTTGTGGTCGTATTGACCAATACTTAGCCCGGAAATCCAATACGCTAGGAGCACATTGAGGATCGGAGGATCGGGAGTTTAGAGTACATGTACACCTCGGCACCGCAAACTCTGAAACCCCGGCGAGAAGCTGTCATATGGTCATATAAAAATCGGTCATGTGGATCAAAGGCTTAGCCAAGTGGGGCTGAGGCAACCAAGGAGTGAATCAGACATCGGAGATTGGTGATTGTAGTCGCCAAGACATCGTGGGTGTCAAAACCCCGATGGAAGAAACCCCGAATCCCGATATAGAACCAGGGATTCGTCATTTCGCTAATGTAGGCTTCTGGGGATTTCTCATTTGTGAGAGATTAACCCTGAAATTTTTAAAACTATGATAGTGGGTGTGTTACAAATCATGTGAACAAATAATGTATTTACATGCTTATGTTAATGTTCTTTCATATGTGTGCAAGATGCCAATCTAAAATTTGATTAGCTAGAGTATATGTAACTTTGTTTAATCTCCTAGGAACATGAAAATATGTAATATAATCAAAGTTTTGTTCTGAGAGATGTACCCTAAGGAATCGTCAGTGTAAAGTTGGATCATGAACCCGATACACTCTGTTTAACTGAGACACAACCAGTTGAGCGTCGAGATAGACCCGGAGATGAGAGATACCCAATGACAAAGCGTCATGAAGTAATTTAATAACTGCACTATACTCGGTGACATTATTTGTGGTGTCACCTAAGCATATACCTCCGGAAGATAACAACTAGCCTTGAGGTGTAAAGATTACCCATGCTACAGAGGCAAGCCTCCGAGTGTGTCAACTAGCACCATCTGCATACCCAACGAACACCTCAGAATCACTTGACATTTGCCACAGTGATGAAAGATAACATCAATGATATGTCCATAACACTTAAAAGAAACTAAAAAAAAATAGTACAAAGACTATACATATGTTACAAAAAGTTACCCACAGTGACCTGGCTATGAGTAATACTTCTTGAGGTAGAGCCCATTTCTAGGCTCTGCCAAAGCATTGCCTTCGAAATCAACCAAATGATAGGTGCCCTTCTTTAATACCTCTTTTATGATGAAAGGCCCAAACCACATGGGTTTGAATTTGCCTACCCCCAGGGAGTCCTTATCTTGGTCATAGACCAGGACAACATCACCTTCAGAGAAAATCTGAGGACAAACAAACTTATCATATTAACACTTGACCTTATGTTTATGAGCCTCGTTGGCCAGGGCCACATCACGACACTGTTCATTGACCTGCTCAAGGTATACTAACCGTTCTTCGAGTGGAGAAGTGTCTGGCAATAATTGTACTGCCAATTTTAGAGACGGGATCTGACATTCGATGGGCAAGACTGTCTCTATCCCGTAAATGAGTTGAAAAGGTGAGAAACCAGTTGCAGTCTTAACAGATGTTCGGTAAGCCCATAATGTTGAGTTTAACATCAAATGCCAATTTGACTTGGCTGAGTTGATAGTTCATTGTAGAATAGTCTTAAGAGTTTTGTTTACAGCTTCCACTTTCCCATTGGCCTGGGGGTAGTAGGGTGATGAATGTTCTTGCCGTAACCTAAGATTTGATGTTAATTCGGTCATCATCTGATTCTGAAAGTGACTGCCATGGTTAGTGACAATATCCCTCGGGACACCGAACCTTGCTATGATCTAGTTGAATAAAAAGAGAGTTGAAGTCTCTCCATCATATTTAAACGTTGGCATAGCTTCAACCCACTTTGTGAAGTAGTCGACAACTACAATGATATAGTGATGCCCCCTTGCTGAAGGGGGGTTGCATGTGGTGTAATCAATCCCCCACTTGGTGAAGGGACCAACAGCGATGACAGGAAACATGGGAGTGGGATGTGTCCTCATATTCCGAGAGAAGATTTGGCAGGGATGGCACTTCTTGACCGATTCGATACAATCTTTGATAAGTGTCGACCAAAAGTAACCTGCTCATAGAATGTTTTGGGTTGTTTCCAACCCAGACAAATGACCGCCACAAGCTCCGGTATGGCAATTGTTAAGCACGATAACTGCCTCCTCATGAGTGAGACATCGACTTAGGATGCAGTCTACACCTCTCCGATACAATGTATCATCGAGTATGAGATAATTCTTAGCTTGATGGAGTATATGTCGAAGCTCATCAAGAGAATAAGAAGTGGGGAAATTCAAAGTCTGGAGATAGATAAGTATATCTCTGTACCAGGGATCCGAAGATGTGATAAAAAACATATCTCCCCGGATAGGCGATTCTTCAGGCACAACGTCACCTAACTCAACCGGAAGTTCTGAAATAAGCTCTGCGAAGACCAGTGACTTTTTGAAGTTTACTGAAATGAAGTCTAAGTCAAACTCCTGGAGGATGACTATCCATCTACTGATTTTTCCGCCTATTACCCGTCGTGTCAACATGTACTGGAATGGATTCATGACAGCAATGATGGTGGTCTTGCGAAATAGAACATAATGACGGAACTGTTGAACAGCATGAACTTATACCAACGCAAGTTTTTCAATATGAGAATAATTGAGTTCCGGTCCTACGAGGCCTCGGCTCAGGTAATAGAACATGTATTCTGAGAACAAGTCATCTTCCTGAACTAAAACCATGCCAATGGTTGACTCTGCTGCAGCTAGATATAATAAGAAATATTTGTTATAGTTAGGTGGCTGGAGCAGAGGGGAACTTGTGAGGGCATGTTTTAATGCGTCGAAAGAGAATTGAGTGGCATCATCCCAGTAAAAAGAAACATCTTTCTTCAGTAAGTTCATAAATCCCTCGGTGATTTCGCATAGTTGGCAATGAAGCATCGTAAAAAATTTGCCTTGCCTTGTAGACTCTGAAGATGAAGGATTGTGCATGGAGGGGGAAACTGGATTATTGCCTCCACCTTGAGAGGATCGACCATGATCCTTGTTGTTGATACGATGAAACCTAACAAACATCCTGACGTTACGCAGAAGTTGCACTTGTTTGTATTCAAGCGAATTTGAAGGTAGTGACAATGTTCGAAGATAAGTCTAAGGTGTGTGGGATGATCCGTTCTCTTGCGAGATCATGATGCTAAATCATCTAGATAGGCCTCGACAATATTCTTGAGGTCATGGAAAGAAAAATACATGGCCCGTTGAAAGGTTGCTCCCGTATTTTTAAGACCAAAAGGCATCTTACGATATGTGAATGTACCCCAAGGACAAATGAATGTCATTTTGTGTTGGTCTTCGGGTTTGATTTGTATTTGATTATATCCAAAAAAACTGTCCATGAAAGAAAAGGCTTCGCAACCAGAACATTCATCAATGATCTGGTCGATGAATGGTGTTGGAAAATTATCTTTGGGACATGCCTTGTTCAAATCACGGAAATTGGTACATACATGAATCGTGCCTTGTTTTTTATTGACCGGCACAGGATTTGACACCCATTGAGTCAAATGGATAGGATAGATAAAACCTACCTTTAGAAATTTCTCAAACTCAACCTTAATGGTTGCTACCTTCTTAGGATTAACTGAATGAAGCTTCTGCTGAACAGGCTTGGCATCAGGATACGTTGTAATCTCATGTCAACTATTTTTGGATCAATACTTGGCATTTCCTCATAAGACCAGGCAAAAACGTCGCGAAATTATTTGAAAAGATCTGTGTAGATTTGAATCTCTTCGAGGGAGCAGTCAGCTTCGACGAAAACATTCTCCATGACGCCAGGGTTTCGAGAGATATTGATCGGTATAGTTTCAGTGATAGTTGTCATATTGCCCTCAGCATAAATTTCATGTGTAGCTAAGAGATGAATAGGGCACGACTGATCTCCCGTCATGGTCACGATGAATTATCTTGCTTCGATTCATCTTAACTCTGGGAGAAAATATGATCTGTGATGAAGATATTCCCAAGGTTTTTCCGGACTAGTCATTACTTCGATTACTGCTTCGTTAGAAGGCAAGACTAAGTCTAACGAATCGATGTTAGAGAGATAATCCTGAGCCCAAATAGGCTCTAGAAGTGGATCTAACTCTTGTGCAGGAGTCGGATCAGTGTGGGTTGAAGTTTGTTTGACTAAAGAGTATGCTACTTCAGCTATGGATAAGGGCATGGACATGCTCGGGTGTCCTGTCTCATCCATCGTGGTCGATGGGGAAGGGAGGGTCCATGGATCATCGAAGTAAGTCGTGCAAAATGACAAAACTTGAAAAATCTCAACCATATGGTGATTGGATATAAACTTGATATTGCCTTGAGGGGGCGGGTAATCGAAGGTACCCATCAAAGATGGGCACAAACCAACCCCTACGTTGACGATGACTGGTTGAGGATTATCTATCATCGAGACCGTGGATGCCCCCAAAGCAGGGTCAAGTCTGGAGAAGGACAATTGATCAATGGTCACTATCTGGCCCTCGTGTGGAAACAACAAGACCCAGAAAACTGTAGCAACCATAGCTTGCATGGCATAAGTACAACTCCTTCCTAACAAGAGGTTATAGTCGAGGGGAGCATCTACTACCTCTACTTTGACACACACGGTCTTTCCTCCTAACTGCATGGGAAAAGAAGGCACGATACCATGTGGTCAGAATGAACAACCATCAAAAGCAGTGAGGAGAGTAGGTGATGGAGACAAAACGAGCTGGCCAACGGCCTTCCAACATGCCAATGACATAACGCATGTCGAGGCTCCCTCATCAACCACCATGTAGAAAATATTCCGAGTAAAATTTTTCGTGGAATAAGCCACTACTATCTGAAACGCTACATGGTAAGGTAGATGAGGTTTTAAGTCGGTTGTATCCAACATGATTGTACCCGGATTACAAGTCTCGGTAGATCCTAAAGCAGTTAACAAGGCTTTCCTCTGGGAAGGGCAGCTTTGGAGGACCTCCAAAGCAGACATCACACAAGGGGTTTGTGATAAATCTTCCACCATAAAGTAGTTCTGGGCAGCCCTTGTGTTTGGGTTATGAGAAGATTTTTTAAATGCACCTTTGGGAATGCATGTCAGTGTTTCTCCCAATGTCTTCTCAATCTGTATAGGAAGAGATGGAAGGTCAGCTTCTTTACCCTTCTCAAAAGTACTTGGTTTACTATAGTCATGCGCTCTAGTCGATATAAAAGCGTCACCCCTAACCATATATATGTTCGCGGATGCAGGGTTGTTCGGAGGCAACCAGGGTTCCTCGCTGCCCCCTTCGGTGCTTATAGAGGCTTGAGTTAGATTTTTCCCATGCTGAAATGGATTAGTCAACACAGCCTGTTGTTGCTGCGTCACAAACTTTTGGGCCTCTGCAAGTCAAGGACAGAGATCGATCAGGTGGTCTTCCACGCACAAGTTGCATGGATACCTCACCTTCTGTTTTTCAGTGTTGTCCCCGCCAGCATTATCGGTAGGTTTTTTATCCCCCTTACCCTTCTTTCATTGTTTTTTCTTTCCTTCAGGTTGTTGGGTGTCCTTTGGGTTAGTCGATTGCATTGTGTGTACCTCCGATGTTTGGGTAGGGGGAGCAGCCAAAGTAGTAGTTTGGTTGGCCACTGTGTGTTGTATAGATAACTGCTACAATTACTTCGTCAATTGCTCAGTTGGCTTTGTGTGTGCTGAACCAACAATACCATCGGCATGTGGTCTAGCTCTCTGTCTAGTTTTATCCAGTATTGAGCGTGGCGCATCTGGCAAGATGTTGTATAATAAACTGGACTGAGAATATATGAGCTCAAATTGTTGAGCTCTCATGATGGCATCTTCTTCAGAGAATACACCTGATGTTGCGACGTCTTTGGATAACTACGGTACCAAATACTTAAGGAACCACTCAAGCAGGAATGTTGGTGGGACTGGCACCTTGATTAGACTCTTTCGGCGTCTCCATTCTTGGATGTGATCAGAGATATGGTCTGTTGTCATCTGTTCGAAATTGGCTAGCAGCTTTGTGCCAGCATCATATCTCACAGGTAACTGGAAATGGTTTAGGAAATCCATTGCCAGCTCATCGAAGGAAGAGTATCTTGAGCGATCGAGCTCAATGTACCATTTCACGGCACTCCCAATGAGAGTTGAAACAATCGCAACTGTATGGAGTCATATTTTAATGAGTCAGATGAGCACCAAAGATGGAAGGTAGTCACGTGATCACCTAGATCTTCGTTAGGCTTGGCTTCGAACTTTGGAATGTTCGAAGGAAACTTCTTCAGCATAGGAGGCCAACGCGGATCATGAAAAATGGGGTCATTCAACAACCTTGTCAAATCTGGCAAGTGAAAATTCGCCAAGAAAGGTAGTTTGGGTTGTTGGTGATAACCTAGGAAAAAGGGGCCTAGATTTTGACTGGCACTAGGTTGCCAGGAAAAGTTTGGCTACTGGCCTAGATTCTGGTAGAAACCAGGGCCCTGACCAGTGTATGGATTTTGCATATGTGGAGACATCATCGGTTGATTTCCCAAATAGGACATAGATGGTTGGGCATGCATTATATTCGAAGGACTCTGGGAAGGGTTGCCCCATGTTGGTCTCGTGGGGATGGGCATAGTAATTTTTCTGGGCTTCCATTGATTGTGGAAAGAATTACCCCAGATCATCATTCCAGACGAGAGAACGGATCCCTGCCCAGAATTCCATGGTCTTGATGTGGAGGAAGTTCCTAGGTTTGCCCCCTATGTAGGAATAGTACCCTGCATAGGAATAGATTGTCCAAAACTGGGATTGCCCCCAGTCGGGAAAGAGGCTGAAGAGAAGGTGTTGTTGCCAAATGTTTCGGCCAAAGAAAATGGTGTTGAACCTACTGGAATGTTATATGAAGGTGGTCCTTGACTCCCTGCTCCAAATAAACTATGGCATATAGGTTGCCCAATGGACTACTGATGCAAGCCGTCGAGTGAAGGGGGTGAAGGAGGGATATGACCTCCTCCATAAGGGAAAGCATTAAAAGGAGCAGGAGTTCCCCCCATGCAACCTTGCAGAGGAGCACTAGAGCTCCCTGCCCCCAGACCTAAAGTCTGTAAAGTAGAGTAGGAAAGTATAAGACTTGTACCCGAACTAGGCATTCCATATGAGAACGAAGGGCCTGTCACACTTGGTGTGAAAGGGGTTGTGGTCGCTGCCAAAGATGGGATCGAACCACTGTGCGATGTAGAAGTGGTCAAGACCATGGTGGCTCGAACCAATGACGGTGGGTTAGGAGGTGAAAACTCTCCTGTGGTGACAACCATAGTGGGAATGGAAGAATTCCCAGAGGGAGTAACAACATTTGTTTCCATTGTTGTGTGCAACATTGTCTGGTGCTCATAAAATTGGATTGGTACGATGAAAGGTGCCAAGAAATCAGTGGTTGGGGTTTCAACCAGGCCAAGAGCGTGTGTTTCAAGTTCCAAAATGGTTGATTCCTATGGGTGTTGGTCAGGCACAATTGCTTGTAACCCGGTCGCTTCAAAAGACCCTTGTTGGTCTAGCTTTCGCCTCATTGGTGGCAGGGGTGGCTCCAGTGTAACCGATGGCAAGCCAAGAAGCCTTCGTGATCGATGGAGCTCATGACCCTCCACTGTGTGAGAAGATCAAAGACACTCTAAGGTATTCTAAACACTCAAAAGTAACACACACCAAAAAAGTCCCTAGACGATAAGACATGCAAACACTAAACTAATTGGAAGAACAGTTACAACAACCAACACTAGAGCAACTTACCGGTGCAAGTGCAACTCGAACACAAAATCACCCTCCAGGTATACTCTACAAAGAATGGCCTGATGTTTTTCCTAGGTACCACGGTATACCCCTGCAGCCACCTATGTATGTCCCTAAAATAGATAGGCAACTAGGTTGCTAGTGTGGAAACAGTCACCAGGCGGGTATAGTCGAAAGTCGAGTAGACCACAATGAGCAGGGTATCGAGCCCAAAACCTGTCAAAAGTATCAAAATCAAGTGGTCCAGAAGAAAAATGAGGACCTCGAACGGATTCAACACCCACGAAGCCCCGTGGAAAATGCAATCAACGAAATCCCAAAACAAGCCCTTTATATGTGTTCTCCACTACGATTGGTCCAGCTTTGGAGGGGTTATCTCTGCTACCTTTCTGCACGCGACCTTGTGTTTATCCCCTGTGTTAGAGGGGGGTCCCAGATAACTTTCATGACACTGGCCTTAGACACTCCTTAACTCAGACTCCAATGTTTGATTTTAAATGGCCTTGAAGAGTTTCCTCTCCAACCTAATCCAAGGCCCTAATCCTGAACTAGTTGATAAACCCTACAAACATAAAAGTCTAGTAGATTTTAAATTTATCATTAATTTTATGGCTGTGTCTTATTTCAAGGGGTATGAAAGTGAAACTGATGATGTGTAAAAGAGGAAAGCAAAAAATGAAAAAAAAAGATGGAAACAAAACTTTTACTTAATGCAAAATTTCAACAACTTTTCAAAATAAATATTTTTAATTTTCTAAGATTTTGGACAACAAACTCAAAAGAAATTTCACTTGACTACAAGCTACTTATGATCTAATTAAACTGCAAAAACTTATGAAATAAATGACTTTTCCTTGGCTAATAATGCAAAAACACACTCTTCAACCAAACAAGAAAATGAAAAAAGATTTTTTTTTATTTAAATTCTTAATAAAGAAAAATAGGAAAAATACCAACAAGCAAAAACCAAGAAAAACAATTCTGGCCTAATCGCAGATCGCAAAGAATCAGGTCAAAAATCACACACTAGCAATTTTTAAAAAATGACTCTCACACTTGTCTAAAAACCCTAAAAAAATATTTTTTATGACAACTTTTAAGTGAGAAAAAGCAAGCTAAGGGTAAGATTAATCCTAAGCTACTGACTTCTAAGACAGAGATTCAAACACCTGAGAGGAATAATTCTTATCAAGGGAAAGGATGACTTCCTTACCCTCAACAAAAAGTATCCTGTACAAGCACGCGACTGTTAATCTAACAGCAAGCATGTGAACGCGCGTTGTATAGAGACAGAGGGTGTGTACACACAGGCTGACCTTGTACATGTCGCGTGTATATCTAAACTCTGAGAAACAAATGAAACAAACAACCCAAAACCAAGAAGAGACCATTGATATTGATAACTAGGATCCCTTAAAGGCTTTTAACAGAAAAAACAAATAATGTAAGGAAAAATGATAAAGAAAAAACAATCTGAGATAGGACTCCAAACAGCCAAGACTCAGACAAAATTCCAGAAAATCCCTAAGAATGTCTGATTCTGATAGGGAAGAGGATGGTTGCCTCCAAAATTCTCTGGACTCTACACACTACTGCTACTTCCTCAGCTAGCATTCGCACATGGGTTGTAAGAGAGTAGGGAATGGGTACACGTGTGCAGACCTTATGCAGGCCGCGTGTACCTCTGTGGGTCCCGTCAAGCATAGTCAAGCAAATCAGAGAAAGTTGGTATGGAAAACCAAACTCTCTGCTAGCTCAGACCTTACAGAAACTAAAAAGAAAACCAGCAAGAAAACCCAGTCTTTTTCTAAAAACTACCTAAAAACACATAAAAATCCTAAGAACCCTAGAGATCTCCCCAGTATGGTCGCCAATTCTGTTGTGAGGGAAATCTCCTTACAGACTAGCAAATAGAGTTAGAATTTGCATGCAGATATGACCTATAGAAAATCTACTTTCTACCTTCGTCCCCAGACTTAAATCCCATTTATTTTTAGTAAATGCATGGCTAGATCAACCTACCTCATTCCGGGCATTCGATGTCGATCCCTTGTCGCACTTGATTACTTTCTCACAGTTCTCCTTTCCAATGCTAACCTGCATACAAGACAAGAAACAACTACACATGCATACTACCTATAGAATAACGGGTTAGAAATTCAAACATGTACTTAGCAAATTATGAATAACTCATGATTTGGGAAGGGAAAAGCACTTTCTTTATTACTTTGAATGAGTCAACTTACAAAAGTTGAGACCGGCCACCGCTCCGCGAACCTTATCCTAGGCTCCTCTTTGACTGTCCTCCAACTGCTTTGCTTTGTATCTCCTTTGTCACAAGGAATGCTAAAGGGTTGGGACAATGGGAATACGCAAATGGGCAGAGTTTCTTTGCTATATTTTTCCTCCCCCAAATGGGACCCCTACCCCTTCTTTTATAGGCTAGAAGGAGCTAGGTATTTGGACGAACCCTCGGCCATGCATGGCTAGGAGTTTCAGTTAACTCACCCATATATTTTGTGTTCCATCGGAAACTTTCCTTTTTTCGTGATTTTGTCGGTCCAGGCGGGTTGTTTTGGGTCAGCCAGCATGTACACGCATGCAATAATGGAGTAGGGTGTGTGGGCCTTTATAAAAGAGGTTTTTTAAAGAGTTGTTCAGCATTTCTTTAGAAAAGAAGGGATATGAGATGGCTTGATGCCAGGTAAGCATGTGTGGTGCAATTTAGGGTTATAACACTAGGGCCCACACCCTACAATGGAATATACAGTGGCACCATGTTGCTGGGAGTTTTCTCATTGTTTATTCACTTTTGGGCAGTCTCACCATTTGAAATCCTGCACTGGTCCACATATCATATCAATGCATCCAAACCAATATAATTTCACATACAAAGATTCATACCATATTTTTTCTCAGTCAGTGGTCATGACATCCACTTTCATTATCATTATCCCTTATCTATTTCATAGCCCAATGACCTGCAGATTAGTCTATAACACAAACTCATACATATCTATGCATTATCATCATGTAATTGCACACAACCATAATTTCAATTCGGTATCCACGTACCAACAACTTTAACATCAAAGTTTTCAATTTAGAAATAGATCTCATAATATCCCCATAATTCAATTAATGTTACCCATTCATAGAATTATCATTTACATAATAGATTGCATCATATCCAACATCATTCAAATAGCATTTAAACCTTCATAGGATTCGCATTCACACAATATATCACATCATATCCATCATCATCAATAACATCTAAACATTCATAGAATTCACATTCACATAGTAGATCGCATCATATCCATCATCATTCAAATAGCATTTAAACATTCATACAGGTTTCTATGTCTTAAAAGTTCAAGTGTATCATTAATAGTTTCACTGTGAATAATAAACAAAAAGTGATTAGGCCTCAGGTAATCCTAGTTGTCTAAGTCAAAAGGTGGTGTTACATACACCCAACCTTCAAGAACATATTCTCGAGGTGGTCAAAAAAAGTGAGGGATAATCTTGTCGTAATGTCTCGGCATCTTCCCAAGTAGCAGATCCTGGACTATACTTGTCCCACTGGACCTTAACTTGGTCTACTAGACAGTTCCTGAGCTGTCGGACTCTACGGTCCAATATGCGTAATGGTTCTACCTTGAGGGTTCTCACGTCTGATACCTGCAATTCCTTCCAATTTAGTTTATGTGATTCATCATCAACATAATGACGTAGAATAGATACATGAAAAACATTATGAGTTTTATGCAAGTGGGGTGGCAGTATGAAACGATAGGCAATGGGTCTAATTTTATCTTAGATTTTGAACGGTCCTATAAATCGAGGTGAAAACTGTCGAGCTGTAGATATACCATGTAAATCAACATTTAATTGTCAACCCGGGAAGGTAGACTTAGAGGAACCAGCACAGGAAATGCAGGGCTGAAGAGGGGGTTTAAAGGATGCCAAACTACTCTCTGGACTGCTAAAAGAAACTTGCCGAAAGA